>JAVJIF010011663.1:0-116935 GCA_038442645.1 Agave tequilana | reverse complement strand
ATGAAAAAATTACAACAAAACTGCTTTTTCCTTCCAGTTACAAGGGAGGGAGGATGTTGAGTCTTGAATCCTCCCTTTGTTTAGTGCTGGGTTCTTCGTGTGGCGGTGGAGAGTGAATCTTGTTCTCCGTTGACCGGATGACCGTCGGGATCGTCAGGGAATCTTCTCTTTGGCTGGTAGAGGGAGTAGCACAGCTCTGTCTACCAAAACTCTCAAAGAGAAGGTAGGCAAAGAACAACTTGTACGAAGCGAGCTTGTTAAAGAGTTTAACTCTCTCTTGTCTCGGTCTTTCTCTCTCTGTGATCTTCTGATCCTCTTGATGCCAGATGCCTTTCTGATCGCCCTTGTGTCTATCCCCTCTCTTCTGATTGCCTCGACCTCATAGTAAACGAGGCTATTTATAGAGGTCCTAGAGGGTGAACGTGCCCCCTAAAATACTCCACAACGAGGGGCTGACCTCCCCGCTATGTGGGCGGGCGACTGGCCCCATAACCAGGGCGGTTATAACCGAGACGCGGGTGTCGAGCCCACGCGCCTTGAGGTTGAGACGCGGGTGTCGAGCCCACGCGCCTTGAGGTTGAGACGCGGCTGTCGAGCCCACGCGCCTTGATGTTGAGACGCGGCTGTTGAGCCGTCGCGCCTTGATGTTGAGACGCGGCTGTTGAGCCTTCGCGCCTTGAGTCTGAAACTCTGCCTTTTAATGGCTTGTCTTTTAGTGATTTTTAGACAGCCTACAGAACCCCCCCAAAGTTTTCGATATTCTGCAGTTAACTGGGACGGATTTCGAAATACTTGGACTCTAGCTGAATTCACCTCTAAGACTGGACTGTTAATGCTCCGTTTGATCTTATTACAGTGGTCTTCGTGAGTGTACTGTTGAACTCTTTGAGGCCACCAGAGTTGATCGTGTTTAGTGTCTAGATACACAGTCTAAACCTCCCCGATTGCTTTTAGTCTGTCATGGACGCGCTTTAAGCCAGGAGTGGGCGATCGTCTGCCTGTGCCAGTGTACTGTTGAACTGATTTGCAGAAGCAAGGACTGAACGCCAGTTCTTTTTGATGAGCAGAGATAGTACTGCTTTACAGACGCGACTTTCATGGGGTGCGTCTTTTGGCAATGAAAAACGCGACTGATCTTCCATAAAGCAGACGCGATGTTCAGCCGGCTGGAAAGACGCGAACTTCTTGAGAGATGCGACTTTTTGAATGCATTATGGCGGTGATGACGGGGCAATGTCCATCGGAGGCGCGGCGTCGGGTGCGAATCTGTGCCATGTCATGATTGCACTGCCAGTTGGCCTGGGGACCGACAGGACATCACTTTTGACGCCGGACTTCCCGGTTCATTAAATGATCTGTTCACGTTCAAGCGATGACTCGCTGCAGAGCCATGGTGCGCGATCTTCGCGATACATTAAAATTTATCTGTTCCACGCGTGAAGCGATGACTCGCTGCAGAACTAATCGAGCCAGCGCCGCGTATCTTCGCGAATTCTTGTGCCTATAAATGGCAACAGTCAGAGAGATACTCTTCTTCTCCGAGCGCATTTGTTTAGGGAAAAGAGTTCTTCTTTCTCTGTTCATCTCCATTACTGGATTCTTAATCACCAATGACACCTAAGACCAAGCCAACCGCATCCTCTTCAAGACGACCGTCACCGAGGCCCAGAGGGCGGTTCCTCCGCGCAGGAAGTCCTTTTCCCAGGTATAACGCCGTTTAGGCTTGAACTACACCATTACTGGAAGCTCATGGAATCCCAAAAAGATATATTTTGGAGGAGAACCATTAACACAGAACCGTCAACACAGAAAACAAACCGTGTTTGATTCTCAGACGCGGTCTCAGACGCGGTCTTTGAGTTGATAACCAAGGCGCGGGTTTGATGACCCGGTGCCAGCGAGTCCTGCATTTCAGATTCTTCACTTAGAATATTTCTAATTGTGAAGGGTTCGGATGCGGACTTGAAGATTTTTCATCAGGTGCAGGTTTTTGATGAATCTTGCACCTGAGCCCAAGTACTTAGAGATTTTTCATAAGTCTTGGTTTGCAAAACGCGGATTTGATCCCGCGGGTCTCACGCCTGGATGCGTATTTGCAGGTCTGGACGCGGATTTGATAATTCCTGCGTCCAGTATTTCTTCTGCGTCTGGACGCAGATTCGCAGGTCTGGACGCGGATTTGATATTCCTGCGTACAGTATCTCTTCTGCGTCTAGACTATAGACACTTAGCATTTTTTTTTCTTCGCTTCTGATAAGGTGTCTGATTAAATGTCCTTTTCTTTTGCAGTACCACACCCTTCTGCCCCACTCGCCAAGAAGCACCACTTTGGACATGTAGGTGGTGCTAACCGTGATCTGGCCTTTGTGCTACGAAGGACAGTACCTGTGACTGCTGACAGGTCGCAGGAGCTCCAGAAGAGGCTCTCTAATGTTGATATGACGACCCTTCGGGTGCTTATGACCGATGCAGCATTCACAATGGATGATCGCGTCTAGCTGGAGAAGCCTGCCTTCTTCTTCGGAGATCGTATCGGTGATGGCGGCTATTCCATGTATGATGGAAATTATAGATGGCTCCGTCAGATAGGGGATAGAAGATTCTTTCTTCCAGACATGGAGAGGATGTTCCCGCTGTCTTATCTCCAGCACATGTCCGTCCCTCGGAAGATGAAATGGGACGTTTCCTGATACGTCCCTGAGATTACCCTCGATGACTTGGGCTCCCAGAAGGTATACCGTCATGATGGTCATGATAGGGTGGTTCTCGGCCTGTTCCCCGGGTCGCGCAGTCTGAGCTCCCAGTTGGAGAGATACCAAAACTCGGCACTACCTTCCTCAACGCGTTTATGAAAGCGGAGGGTGATTTTCCAGTTGAGTTCCGTGCGCCCGGGTGGGTTCATTCCACCGAGAAGTATTGGTGGTGCAGGATGGTGAGCTTCGTTCTTGCCGATCTTGGAGATCTGCTAGAGCATGTGGGACTGTACCCAGCAGTTAGGGCCGTGCAGTATGGCATCCCGCCGAGTTCTCAGAACTTCTTCGGGGTCCTTGAGCGTTACAATTCTTTGACGGGGACATTCTTCACCCCGGTCGGAGAGATGGGCCTTGCACTGCACGAGTTGCATGAGGTCTCGGGGCTGGCAATAGGGATTCTCCCTATGAGGAATATATCCCAGCCACTGAGGAGCTCAACCTTATGAAGAAAGGGTCTCCTCAAATGTACGAGACTTATTGGGAAGTGCTATGTCACTTCCATATTTGCGGCCAGATAACCACTTGGAGGTCGGGAGGAATCAAGCAGTTGTCTTGGGCCAGTTACTTGTTCAACAATGTCAATAAGAAAGACCATCCAATAACCCGACTGGCTCCCAGCTCTGACAAGGAAATTGACGACAGGATCGCCCAGGCTCCTGAAGGCTTCTACACCACGGTTTCGAACGAGGACGGTTTCGAACCTGACATGGTCTTCGAAAGCTTTCACCATCAAGCCCGGACCCCTATCTCCGATCGAGCATTATTGGCGGGCTTCTTAATGTTGTGGCTGAAGCGTTGTGTGGTGCCCACACTGCCACATGAAGTCATTGTTGCCGATGTAGTGTACCCGGCGGTGCTCCTGGCCTATGGCAGTCCCATAGCCCTTCTTCCGGCCGTGGCGGCTGGCATTCAGAGCGGGTTGCGGGCGTTAACCCACAACTTCTGCGAGCCAGGGAAGGCTGTCGACTCCCATGGCCAACCGATCCTTGACTCAGAGGGGAAGCCGACGGTGAAGCGCCCCACCCTCGAATCGAGTTGCCTTACATGTACCTCATGGCTTGGTACGTGATGCACTGCCCTTCCCTGATGACGCCGGTGCCTTGGAGTGAGGGTTTTGCCCCTTTTGTACAGCGGTTGGAGGGTTCGGACTGGCGTAATACTTATATGTATTTCGTCCGGAAGTGCATTTCAGATGCTTCGAACTACCAGCTCAATCGCTGCTTCCCCGAGATCCCTGGTGCATCTTTCGGGGATCTATTTACTGATTTCGCGGGCCCAGATGACTTCACGAGGTTGTCCACGGGGGTCTTCTGGTGGTTGATCAACATTCGGCCCGGATATGTGCTTTTCCGGCAAGGGACTTCATGCACAATCGAGCCGTACATGCCGAATCGTTTCGCCCGACAGTTCGGCTACGATCAACTCTACGTCGGCAATCCCAATGCTCGACTCGCCTTCGAAGGAAACTTGTTCGAAGGTGCTCGGGCTTGGTACTACAGTGTGGCCGGAGGGACGGAAGCAACTTTCCGTCTACCTATCGAGGGATCAAAGTGCCGTATGAGCTTCAGCTTCTGCTCCTGGTACTTCCAAGTCAACCAGACACCATACTTTGTTCCGGAGTATTCATGCATTGAGAGTATCAATGCAAATCTCGAAGCAAGGTCTGAGTCCGATAAACGCTCGCGAGGCGTCGAGCAGTACCTGAAGGCTCTGAGGGAGGTCGGAGAAGGTCAAGGGAGGACCCGCGAGCAACAAGGGCGGAGCCGCGACCAACCAGGGCTCGACAGGCGGTGAGCAAGCGTCGTCAAGGCTCTACTTCACTGCTGAGCCTGCCCCAAAGAAGGTCCGGAGAGACTTGACGGCTGCAGTTTCTCGATCCGCGGACATCCCTTCTGGTGTTGGGGAGCCGAGGGAGGAAGAGGTGGACAAGGATGACACTCCCTTAGTCCATGCCCGCAGGTTACACTGCAGGAGCCTCAGGATTGCAGAGGAAGGGGAGCCTGCTGACAGACCCACCGCCACTGACGAGACCGAGCAGCTCGAGGTCGATATAATGAGCGGATGCGATGTTGAGATTCCGGGGATCTCAGCTCAACCTGAGTCTTCCTCAGCTCAGAGGAGGGATGAGGCACAACAGCCTGGGTCTCCTTCTGTCTTCATCTCCAGTCCTCGGATGGTTGACCCCAGCCCTACCACTGGGTGTTTAGAGGCAAGGCTCCGGCTACCAGGCCTCTCACGTTGAACTGTGGTCTTCCTCATCCGCAGAGGAAAGCGATTTTGAGGATGAGGTCGACTATGGTGACGAACCCGCTCCTCCTGATCCGAGCAAATTCTCACACATCTCGGAGGAGGAAATACATGGGTGTGAGCCGGCGACAATGTCACCACCAGCGGTTGCTCCTGCTGAAGGTACTCTTTTCACCTTTTGACCTGATTTCCCTTTTCATTTTGAAGAGGAGGCTTTAACATTCTCCTTTTATGTGCAGGATTGGCTGAGGATACCGAGGCTGCAACCTCCTCGCATATCGAGGAGATGATGCAAGAGTTGACCCAGCCGGAAGGAGTTGAGACTCCAGCTGCCGAGACTTCTGCTCTGCAGGAAGAGGAGGCCACCACTGAAGTCAGGGAGACTTCTCCTCTGCAGGGTTCGCCCAAGGATTCGACATCTCTGGACCTCCAGCTTGGTAAGGAAGTTTTGATGTCTCGGCTGTTTCTCTTTTTACCATTCGGGCTAATGTTGAGATAACTTACAGAGAGAACTGAGGGGGCCCAGGTAGAGAGTCTGACGGTCAGTGTCCCTCCGAAGGCCACACGGCCCAAGCCTTGGCTGAGGTTTCTGAGGAGGTCGAGCTCACTACCCTATCATCGGCTGTGGAGCTCCTGCAGAAGTGGTACCCCCAGAAGCACCGGTGGCTGCTCCTGCTCCTGCCGTAACCGTGGTCAGCCCGACTCTTGCACCAACAGAGCCAACTACATCCCCCACCCCGTGATAGAAAGGGGATCGGGGAGCACTTCGGATGATGATATCATGGAGCTTTTGACACGCCAGGCGGTGCAGCAGTTCCTTACTTCGATGCGAACATGCATCGATTTCGTCCTGACTAGGGGTAGCTCCCTTAACTTCGCCCAGATGTTTCTCGGAAACCAGGTCGAGAACATCAAGTTGGCCGGAGGCCCTTCGCTAGCCCAGGCGAGTCAGCTGCTAGTGGATCAGCTGGGACAGCACCTGAGAGAGCTTCGATCCCTGGAGGATGATGCCGGTTCATCCCACGAAGCCCAAGAAACGCTGAATAGGCTCCTTGTTGCTCAAGAGCAGGAGCGAAGAGAGGTGGAGGAGAAGATCACCGATAGCACTCGTCTTCTTGAACGTGTCCAGGCTGATCACCAAAGGCTGGCGATTGAGTCCGAGGAGTCAGAGACGATCATACAGGCCGCAAAGCAGGCTATCCTCGACTCTCGAGCTGTTATAGCCAGGGCTGAGGCCATGATTGTCTTCAACGAATAGAGGCTTGCTACCTCTGAAAAGAGGCTAGCGGAGTTAGAGGTTGCCAAGGCGCAAGCTGAAGTGGACCTCTCTGTTCGTTCGTCCGAGCTGGAATCCCTCCGAGTGCAAGCGTAAGGATTTTTGTCTGAAGCGGATCTGGGGCCCGAGCTCTCATGGAGGTTGAGAAGGCGCGTCAACATAAGATACATCGCCTTAGAGAGCAAATCCGTTCTTTGGCGGACCAGGACTTGTAGCCTTCTCTCTTTTTTTAAGAAAAGGACACTCTGTTCGCTAAGAGTGTTTTGTATTAACTTTTATCATTTTCGATATAATAAAAGTCTTTGAAGTTTGGTTCCACCTCCTTCGTTGCCTTGCTGTGGATGAATTCGACCTCTTGATCACAATCTTTGATTAACTGACTGTGAATGCTGAACTTAGGTGAGACTAAGTTCTTTAAATGAAACGCGGCGTTTGACCCATAGGACCTTAGGCAGAACTAAGCCCTTTGATGAGACGCGGCATTGGTTCATAGGGACTTAGGTAGAACTAAGTCCTTTTGATGAGACGCGGCGTCAATTCATAGGGAGATGCGGTCATCAGTTCATAAGAACTCAGATAGAACTAAGTCCTTTTGATGAGACGCAACGTCAATCCATAGGGAGACGCGGCGGCGTCAACTCGCAGAGAGAAACGCGGCTTTGAGTAACGCGAGTCTATCCTGCCAATGAAGACGCGACTCTAGCGGACGCGAGGGACGCAGCCTTGTGTATTTTCCCCTTAATCTCAGAATGGACTAAGTCCTTTGCTGAGTCAAGTGCTTTCCCTTAAAATGGGCCCTGTTTGCTGAAGGGACGTGATTCTGAGTCACGCGAACTTTCCTTTGGAACGCAGGTGGACGTCATTCATTCTGAGAAAGGAGACGCGGGTTCCAGGACGCGATTTTCCCATCTGCGTATCGATGTAACTTCCAGACGTTACATGCGGCCTGACATAAAGATTTTATGAGATCTTTGAACGTCAAGTCTTCACTGACGATTGAACGTCAAGTTTTACTGACGATTGGGAAACCAGGTCATCCGTTGTTTCCCGAAGCAGTTGTCCACGCGTCGGTTCTTTATTGGACTTGGGCGTTAATACCCTTTAATGTAAAACCAGCGTCTTCAACGTTTCCCGAAGCGACCCTCCACGCGTCAGCTTCCCATTAGACTTTGACAATCGTGCGATCATTAAGGCCGACGGTTCCAATTGATGAACCATTAATGACGGTTACCAGGAGCGGCCTATAAATAAGGGCTCGCCTTCTTTAGCAGTCCCAATCTTAGACTATTTTCTCTTTTAAGAGAACGATTGCTCTGAGAACTTCCGCCTTCTTCAGAGTTTCTAACAGGGGTACTGTCTTCATGGATGAAGACGACTCCGGGGAAGAAGATGACCCAGAGCTTTTATGCTTCTGTTTGGTCTCTTCAGGACAAAGTGTCTCTCTGATCACCTTCCATGTCCATACTCTGATGCAGAGAGTTAAACTCTTGACAGAGGCCTCTGCTGATATGCCGTCCCGACTTGCCGTGATGTTTCTAGTCCACCTAGGTTTGCACTTTGGCATCTCTTGAAGAGGTTGTCATGAAGTCATAGTTGGTGCATTCCTTCTGGAATTTGCGCCACCGACTTAAACTTTCCTGGACGCGAGTACAGAAGTCTTTGGAACTTGGCGCTGACTTTGCTCATAAAGCTCGCGTTTTAAGGCCACTGACTTGGATGAATTCCAACTCGGGCCGAAGGTTTCAGACCCGAATTTTGAAACCCCTGTTCCCTCGACAGGGAGATGGCAATTTTCGGCGTCTGAGTCCTTTCGCGCCTTGTGTTTTAGGCGCGGGCGCAAAATGAGACCGCGTTTGAATCCTGTGGTGTGGCACAGTTTTGATTCGCGTCTGCTTCTGTTGACGCGGTATTTTGACTCACTGCGCGGGCTCATTCCCACGTCTGAAGTTTTCGACAATAGCCGCGTCTGTCACTTAGTTTTCTTTGTTGAAGTATACTAAGTTCCAGATTTTCTAACCCCCTTGTTTATTCCTTGTAGGTAGGCTTGATTATCCTTTTTCAGGTTCGCTGGGCCCCTGGAAGAATATTCGGTCGGCGAACTCGTTCGATGTTCATCTACAAGGGAATATATTATGGTCCTCGTCGTCTACAAGGGAATATATTATGTCCCTGACGAGGACTTAACCCTCGCCAAGGTCTCTTCAGATCCACTGCACCAGTCATGCCTGCTGGCAAGGGATGGTCAGGGTAAGTATGGCGGCGAGGAGGTTATGGTGGATACAGTGGCAGATAGGATCCTCTTCCTCTCCCACTCTAGAAGTGACATCAAGGACACTCCATGTTCGTTGGATGGCCTTCTGGCGAAAGAGATGCTCATGAAGGAAGGGTTGCCTGGCTTTCTGCTGCCACCGGACCTCAAGAACACCATTGCTCTTAGCTTAGTTAGCTAGGGCTTTTCCGATGTTTACGTCATGCACCATAGTGCAACCGCTCCATTGTCGCCATAGTTTGGCACTTCTTCAGACATCATGCACTTGGAATTAGATGCGGCTTCAAGGAGTGAGTACGGCCTCTGAAAGAGAGAGAGGGACTTCTTTGTACTCCTTAATTGTAACACTCAATCTTATTGTATAAGAGAGCGTTTTGTATCACTTTCGTATGCCTGGATATAAATAAAAGTGACACTTTTCTTTTTGCCTATTTCATTGTCTTGAACTTTTTGTCTTCAGTTAGACTCATAGAAGCAAAGAATCTTTGACTTTGTCAAAATTATGATGATAATCTTAATAAGTCAAACTTTGTAGGGAAAGATCCTATTTCAGGAACTCTCACAATACTGTCAGAGGTGTAATATTAACTTGACAGAGATGAAATAATTTTTGGTGGACCTGCCACTTTATAAGAGAAAGTGACAAGTAGAATTGGTACCCCCAGGGAGGGTGAACTTTTATCAAGTGTTTGGGATTAACTTGATTGAGCTCAGCTGGGGATTTGATGGAAACACTATTGATGGTGTAGTATTAACCTAACAATATTTTAGGTAGACTTGTTATTCTGTTGAAGAGAATAACAAGTGAGACTGACTCGTGGGGAATCTAGAAAAGTTTGTTACCGTTAGAGGTGTGATATTAACTTAACGGGTTGAAAGTGGTCTTGTCAGAAGTGTAATGTTAACTTGACAAGGATGTGAGTCAAAGGTGTGATATTAACTTAACTCAGAAGTGTCACTGTCATAGGTGTAATGTTTAACTTGACTGTGAGGGTAATGCTAGAGGTGTAATGTTGAACTTGGCATTGTCATCTCGGCTTGTATGAGGAAGTCCGAGGGAAAGTCATGGCCATAGGTGTATTGTTTAACTTAGCAATGACTTGATGCTAGAGGTGTAATGTTAACTTAGCATCATCCATTTCAGCTTCGATATGGAAGTCTGAAGAAAAGTGACTGTCAGATGTGTAATATTAAACCTGACAGAAACCTGATTACTGTTTAGAGGTGTGGTGTTAAACTTTAACAGTAATTTGTCAAAGGTGTAGTATTAACTTGACCAAGATTGACTCATGATAAGAGCAATTTGAGGACCTGTCATTCTATTGGTGAGAATTGACAAGTGAAAATTTGAAGTGCCAGAGGTATAGTGTTAACTTGGCAAATTTGAAAGTTTGATACTCCGTGTAGAGTTGACAAACAAAATTTGTACTCGACAAGGAATATTGAAAAGTTTCCATTACCAGAGGTATAGTGTTAACTTAGTAATGGTTGTATTTTGTAGACCTACCATTCTGTGGATGAGAATTGGTAAGGGATTTTGGAGGAAAGAGTGGAGCCAAGTCCACTTAGGATTTTTAGCAAACCCTCAGCTATCAACGGATTTGAGGTGCCTTTACCAACTACCGTTTGAGTTAGGCTAGCCATGCTATTCCCCTCAGCATGATGAGTTGTCGAAGACTTATATTGGGCTTAGAAGCCAACATTTTCCTCTATCCTTAGCCGTCAGGGGCGTCGGATGTTATAATGAAGAAATTCTTCTTACTTTGATCAGAGGTGTACTTTTAACTTGATCAGCGGAAGAATACCATCTAAGGATAGTATTTCTTCAGGAACCTGCCATTGATCGGCATCATGAGTGTATCGCCATTTGAGGTTATGAGGCGATATGACCCATTTGAGTAGACTGACTCTACTACAAATGATCCTTCCCATTTGGGTTGGAATTTTCCTTTTGTCTTGTGCGTCATTACCATGGGTCTTCTGACGGCTAAGACAAGATCGCCTTTCTTGAAAGTTCGCATTTTAACTTTCTTGTTGAAGGCTCTGGTAATACGAGCTTGGTAGAGCTCGATTTGTTGTTGGGCCTGCAGACGTTTATCATCTAAGGCCTCCAGTTCCTGGAGTCGCTGTCGATGCTTCTCCTCTGCTGTCATCTCCGCTGTCAAGGCGACGCGTAGAGATGGAATTTGGATTTCCAGTGGGGGCACGGCTTCACACCCGTATACCAAAGAAAATGGCGTAGCTTTAGTTGGGGTTCGCACAGTTATGCGATAGGCCCATAAGCATTCACCTAGTTTGTCGTCCCAGTCCCGTTGACTTTTCGAGACGAACTTTTTGAGAAGCTTACCAATGGTCTTGTTGAAAGCTTCTGCGAGGCCGTTAGGGCAGGATAGTATGCCGTTGAGGACACACTCTGGATTCTGAACTTAGCGCAGAATCTCTGGAAAGCCTGGCTGATGAACTGAGGTCCATTGTCATGGACAATTCACCGAGGTACACCGAAACGGTAAATAACGTGATGTTTCACGAACTTGATCACGTTCGACGATTTGACCTCCTTCAAAGGAATGGCCTCAGCCCACTTAGAGAAATAATCGGTTATTGCCAAAATGAACCGATGTCCTTTTGATGATGGTGGGCTGATAGGGTCAACCACATCCATCCCCCACATTTCAAATGGCCAGGTAGAGGTTGTAGAGTGGAGATACCCTGGTGCTTGATGGATGAAATCCCTATGCACTTGACAAGCGTGGCATCTTTTAGCATAGGTGACGGCGTCGGCAACCATCTTGGGCCAATAGTAACCCAATCTTTGGAGTCGATGTGCCAGTTTGGGCCAGGCTGATGGGCTCCACACATACTGTCGTGGGCTTCTCTCAATACCTCTTGGGCTTCTTTTGGTGAGAGGCACCAGAGCAAGATCCCGTCATGCGATCGACGATACAATGTTCGCATAATCACATTATAATAGAATTTGGGGGCTTTCTTTCGAATGACAGCCGCCTCTTTGGTGTCTTCAGGCAGAATGTCGTATAAGACGAAATCAATGTAGGGGAATCGCCAGTCTTTAAGCTCTGGACTGGTTGACAATTCCAGTGCTTCTTTGCCTTGACAATCTCCCTTTGACTCCTGATAGCCCTCGAGAGCATTTCTCGGGCAATACAGGTCGTGGCTGTAGACGAATATCTTCTCCATTGCTCCAGCTGGAAGAGCTAAGGAGGCCGCGAGGGATGCGAGTGCGTCTACGTGCGCATTTTGCCTGCGCGGTACATGGTCGATGTAGAAGCTTGTAAACCCCTCGGCCATGCGGATAGTTGCGTTGTGGTAGGGTATTAGGTCCTCATGTCTGACTTGTACTCCCCGTGAACTTGGCTGACGATGAGTTTAGAGTCGTCGTATGCCTCGAGATTTTTAACGCCAATCTCATCGGCGAATTGCATCCCAATCAAAAGAGCGTTGTACTCCGCCACATTGTTGGAACAAGGCTCAGTTAATGAGACAGCTCGGGGAATCACATAATTTTGTGGGGATACGAGTACTACTCCTACCCCCGCTACTACGTGTCCCTTTGGGCTTGTTCTTGATGCACCGTCGAAGAAAAGTTGCCATACTTGACTTTCGAACGATGTCTGAGTCAGGCAGACTTCAGCAACTTCATCTGGTAGATCCTCGTAGACTTTGGCTGCCCTCGGCTCTGGGTGCTCAGCTAGGAAATCCGCCACCGCTTGTCCCTTAATAGCCTTTTGTGGTAAAAAGTGCATCTCATATTGGGATAGCAACATGGCCCATTTTGCCAGCCGGCCGTTCAATGATGAAGGCTTAGTCATAAGTAACCTCAGGGGGTTGACTTTTGATATGACGTTTATAGTTTGGCCTACCAGATAGTGTCGCATTTTCTGAATGGCGAACACTAATGCCAAACGTTCCTTCTCGATCGGGTTGTACCGATGTTCGGCTCCGATCATGTTCTACTCAAATAGTAGATTGCTTGCTCTCGTCCTTGATCATCATTTTGAGCTAGTAGAGCTCCCAAAGAATGATCCATTGCCCGGACGTACACCAGGAAAGGCTTTCCGGATACCGGAGCTGCAAGGACTGGTGGTTGGGTGAGGTATTGCTTGATTTCCTCGAACGCTTGTTGGCAAGCGTCATCCCAAATGAATGAGACACCCTTCTTCATTAACTTAGCGAAGGGTTGGCATCTTCCGGAGAGGTTCGAGATAAACCTGCAGATGTATGCCAATCGTCCCTGCAATCCCCTGAGTTCTTTGAGATTTCTCGGGTTGCATCTCCGGATAGCGCGAACCTTTTCCGGGTCCAAGTGAATTCCGGTGGATGTTACAACAAATCCTAAGAATTTGCCACTGGCCACCCCCAGGAAGGACTTTGTGGGATTCATCTTCAATTGATGAGCCCGCATGATGTCGAAGACCACCTTCAGGTCCGCTATGTGATCACCTTTAGTGCGGCTTTTTACCGTGATGTCATCAACATAACATTCCACCGTTTTGCGTATTTGCTGATGGAAAATGGCGTTCATGGCCCTTTGGTATGTTGCCCTTGCATTTTTCAGTTCGAAGGGCATGACGGTGTAGCAATATACCCCTAGAGGTGTCCTGAAGGAGGTATGCTTTTCGTCATCAGGATACATTTTGATTTGATTGTATCCTGAGAATCCGTCCATGAAGGACATTCGTTCGAATCCACAAGTATTGTCAATCATGACATCTGTGATCGGCAATGGGAATTCGTCCTTGGGGCAGGCCTCTTTTAGATCGCTGAAGTCGATGCAGATCCGGATCTTCCCGTTCTTCTTGGCGACGGGGACGATGTTGGCTACCCAGTCGGGATGTTGTTCTCCCTGATGAAGCCAGAATCAATAAGTTTTCTGACTTCTAATTGAATTGCCTCCATTATTTCTGGACGAAACCGTCACTGCTGTTGTTTGACAGGCTTTATGTCCGGATTGATGTTGAGGCGGTGCATAGCCACCTGAGGATCGAGTCCTGGCATGTCCTCATAATTCCAGGCGAAGACGTCTATATACTCTTGTACAAGAGATATTAGATCCTTTTTCTCCGAAGGTGACAGGCCGTCACTTATGAAGATGGGCTTAGGGTTAGCCTCATCTCCTAGGTTGATCTGAACAACCTTGTCTTCTGTGGGTGGCTCGTGCTGTTCAAAGCGAGTGTCCCAAAGAGCATTTAAATGTTTGATCCAAGGATCTATATCAGATTGGATCATTTCTTCATTTCCATCTTCCAGGTGGCTTGTCGAAACCATGTTCACTGAAAGTTCCTTGAAGATGTTGCCGACACTGACATCTGACTCCCAAGATGATGTGTCTGAAGAGTAATCGTTGCTCGACGATTCCTGAGAATCGGAGGCTGATGGGACCGGAGTTGATACATAGCCCAACCCCGGCTCGTCCGATGATAATAATCGGGGGCCTTCCCTTTCGTACAAAGGATCGAAGCAGCGTCCTCCTTCCTTTGCCGAAGTTCAACCCGGGTCTGTTGGTCAGGTCGTACCCCATGCATCTCATCATTTTGAGTGCTTTTGGTTCATAATGACCGAACTGAGGGGATTCCTCCTCGCCTTCCGATTCTTCGCGGGGCGTTGTTTCAGACGAGATTCGCCCAAAAAGAATTGGTTTTTGGCCTTTCCGTCTTGCTGGAACCATAAATATAGATTCTTGCGCATTACCATTATCTTGTATGTCTCGAAGGACGACTTCACTGGTACATGCAACGATGTCAAAGCATCTATTGCCGACCAGGGTCATCGTCTACTTCGGTGCTAGTGTCTGATGGTACTGAATCAGAAGCAAACACAGAAAAATACACAAAATCTAAATCTTCATTAATATACCACCGCCTACATCGTCGGTGGTATCATCAACATCGAGCTTATTAGTGCTCTTTACAAGTGGTTCTAACTCCCACAGGCACTCTTCTTTCTCGGGCTCGGTGTCAGCTTCGTTACCAGAGTCTGGCTCCTCTGGTCGCGGGACTTCATCCGTCTCCACCGGATCTTGGTACAGCAAAGAGTCGGTGAAATAATTCTCGACCCCTTTGAACGGATACCTTTCGGCAATCAACGTCTGCACCTTTCCACTCCCGTCAATGTATTTCATGACTTGGTGGAGAGTGGAGGGAACGATGGAGTTGCGGTGAATCCACGGTCGTCCCAGCAATAGATTGTAGGAAGTGTCGGCGTCGATGATGTAGCATGTCACTTCCGACTTGAGGCTTCCAATCTGGCATTTGAGCTTGATTTTCCCCATCGGACGGGTCTGGTTGGCATTGAACCCATAGATAGTTGTCTGAGTAGGGCTCAAACGATGAGTAGGAATGCCCAGATGTTGCATGATCCGGCGAGGCATGATGCTCAACGCGGACCCTGGATCTACCTGAATGCGGTTCACCTCAGACGATCCAATATACCCAGTGAAATACAGGGGTCGATCATGCTTCCCTTTAACCTGCATATCATCTGCTGTGAAGGTAATGCAGGGAGCATTTGGGGAGGTGTGGAGGCAATCCTCTACATCTTCCTCCTTCGGCACCTGGGTCATGAAGACCTCGGCATTTGCCAGAGCTTCTTGTAGAGCTTCTCTGGTCGACTTTGATAGTCTAAGAAGTTCATACAAGGTAATGTGTGCCGGGATGTTGGCTAGTTGAGCCAGGACATCAAAGCGGTAAGGTGCCGTGGATCCTTCCACCATACCTTTCGAAAGAACTCGAGAAAACCGAGTTTCTTTCTGTTTCTCCACAGGTTGTCTTGTGGAGGGCTTGGTTAGTTCTGCAGCTGGTTGTGGAGGGACTACCGCCATCTCGCCATACTGCTTCAAGTACGGCTGTCCTGAACGGGTTCCCGCCATCGGTTGGTTGGGCTCTGCGGCCAAGACTATTGTTTCCTCCTCTGAGTCGGTTAACGAAGGAACATCAGTCTCGGCTTCTCGAGAGGAGGCACCCACACATTGCAGGATGAGGCCTTTGCCTTGCCTTTGGATTTCCTGTTGGTCACAGTAGTCCATTGCTGTTCATTGACAAGGTCAGGGTGACCCACATGGTTTCCCCTTGAGGTGTAGGAACGGGTACCAAGCCTTTCGCTTGCTGCTGGTGAGGGTCTGTGTTGACCACTCTCAGCTCTCCTCTTGGAATAGGGACCACCCCCGCAGGCGTTGGGGGTTGTCTTCCAAACTGGAGAACTGACGTCACATTAGCCGTCACCTTCTTCTGCTCTGGTCGGAGCTTTAATACCTCCGCGTCAATCAGAGCTTGAAGGATGTCCTTGAAGACGTAGCAGCTGTTAGTAGGGTGCCCCAGCATCCTGTGGTACAAGCAATAGGTCGGATTGTCGGTCTTGCCGACTTCCTCGGGGCGCCTAGCTTCAGGGAGCTTCAGTCGGTTGCTCTTGTTGAGTAGTTTAAAGAGCGAATCGACATGTTCCTCCTTGAAGGAATATTACTTGTTGTGGCTTGAAGAGCCACTCGCCTTGCCTGATTGAGGTTTGGCGGGAGATTTGGTCTCCGTTGCCAAATTATCCTTCCGCTTTGTTTGGAGGGATGTGTCTGGCGCACGCCTTGTCGACCTTTCCCGCCTAGGCTTACCTTCCTCTGCTCTGACGCAGGCGACAATCTCCTCAGCCTGTTCACCTTGTTGGACTAATTGCTTCCAGGTGCGGCTTTCAGCAACTCCTATTTGAGCAAGGAGTGAGGTTTGGAGATTGTGGCGGCATGTTTCCACCAGGGTGGCCTGGGTCATACCGCTTGGACACCGGAGTGCCACGTTCCGAAACCTTTCCACGAAAGACTTAATGGACTCTCCCTTTCGCTGTTTAGTAGCCAAAAGGGTAGGCATTGTGACTTCCGAGTCATCTTCGAAGAAGCGTGTTAAGAACAGCTTCTCCAAATCGCCCCAGTTCTTGATAGAACCTTCTGGGAGCTTCATGAACCATTCAAAGGCCAACCCTTTCAGGGTGCCGATGAACAGACGCGCCAGGATGGCATCGTTGTCTACTACATTCCCGGTTTGGGATTTGAAGTAGTAGATGTGCTGGTTGGGTGACCCCTTCCCATCAAAGGCTTGGAGAGTTGGAGCTTTGAACTTGGGCGGGTACGGAACCAAGTCCCATTCAGCCGGGTAGGGCCGGACCACTCCTACTTCTTGGAGGTCTTTGCGATTGGCAAGGGCCTCGAGGCGTCGCTCCAGTTGACTCATTCTTTTAGCATGAGCCTTCCCCGGGTCTTGGTCGCCCTTTACTTGCGACGAGGACTTGGACGAGCCGGAAGTAGATCGCCGCGTCTCCTCAGAAGGTTCGGAAGATGAACTTTCTCCCTTTTTCCCTTTGCCCTTTGACTTTTTAGGAGGAGACCTCCTCCTGTCTTCGAGCAGCTGTGCTATTGCCTGCTTAAGGGAGTTGATAGATTCCTGCTGAGAAAGAATCATATCCATTTGTGCCTTCTGGATCTGTTCTAAACGTTTAGCCGTCTCCTCAAGAGTGCCTGTCATGTAGGCGGAGGTCTCCTTCTCGACGGAAGAGTTCGAAGCCCTCGATTCCGCTACGGCGGAGTGAGAATCATTCACTTTAATGCCATGGGCTAAGGCATTATAGTCAATTGGGGGAATGGCCCCAGTCCGGGTGCGAGTGTGTCGATACACTCCTTCCGGTTCAGAGTCAGACTCATCTGAGCTGACTGCAGGTTGTTTTCCCTTGCTCTTGCTTGTCATATTCGCAGTGAGCTCCGGGTACTCAACATCAGAGAAGGTTCTCCTTCTGTGGGAGCGTCTTCTTTTAGCTGACGGGGGAATCAGGGTCAGCTGTCTGACTAAAGACTGCTGATGTACGCCTGATCCGCAACGGCACTCAGAGAGCATATGGATGAGCCGTTGGCAGCAACACGACGAAGTGGCCTGATTGGCACTTCTTTTCTTCGTCAAATAATCCCTCAAGTCCATGGGAGGGGGATTGAAAAGATTAGCCTTGCAACGTCGAAGACGGGAGGCATCCATGTGCTGTACAGCCTGGACGCAGGCTTCAGGGATGCGATTCTCGCGCCGCAGCTGTTCAGCGCGCGTCTGGCGTCTCTGTTGAGACAAGACGCGCCTGTCGCGTTGCTGCTTGGTGTGTTGGGGCAGAGACACTTGAGAGAGAGTGGGCTGCTGGGCCCCACGTTTATAGGCGCGTGCCTCTTGTGCTTGACAAGGCGCAGAGGCTTCACCTTGGCGTTTGGTGAGTTGGTCCTCAGAGGACCTAACTGAAGGAATCTCGCGTTTGGGCCGCCAAACGCGGACTTCGCGGGGCGCAAGCAAGGCGCCAGTTTGTATGCTGCGTCCAGCCTCAGTCAGACAACCGAGGTTCCAACTTGCAGCTGGCGCGCACGTCTCCTCTGTCGACGCTCAGCGTTCCGGTTGCGTCGCGGAGGTGGAGAGAGACCAACAACATCCTGATGCTGAACATCAGAGATTTTAACCACGCGGGTCTCCTGAGAGACGCTGACGCGGGTGTTCTGTGCGACGCGGTTGGTCGCAAAGGAAGTTGTGCCTGGGACCACGCAGGCCTTCTGAGAGGCGTTGGCGCGTGTACCTTGCTTGGCACAGTTGGCAGCAGCAGCGCCCGAGAGAGCCACAGATCGGGCCTCGGGGCCATTCCCCGTCGAGACCCGGCGGCAGACGCGGGTCTTTGGGCTCTTGGAGCCGGAAGAGAGAAACTCTTCGTACTTCGCCTGGTCGAACTCGACAATGAGCGATTCGACCATCTTCCCCTTACGGAGGACGTCATCCTGCGCCACGATTTGCTCATCAGTGACAAATGTAGTCTCCAGCGGAGTCGCCATCTCTTGTACGCGCCGGAAAAAGAGAAAGAAGTCCTTACTGTAAAATTTTCCTTAAATCAGATGAAAAAATTACAACAAAACTGCTTTTTCCTTCCAGTTACAAGGGAGGGAGGATGTTGAGTCTTGAATCCTCCCTTTGTTTAGTGCTGGGTTCTTCGTGTGGCGGTGGAGAGTGAATCTTGTTCTCCGTTGACCGGATGACCGTCGGGATCGTCAGGAATCTTCTCTTTGGCTGGTAGAGGGAGTAGCATAGCTCTGTCTACCAAAACTCTCAAAGAGAAGGTAGGCAAAGAACAACTCGTACGCAGCGAGCTTGTTGAAGAGTTTAGCTCTCTCCTGTCTCGGTCTTTCTCTCTCTGTGATCTTCTGATCCTCTTGATGCCAGATGCCTTTCTGATCGCCCTTGTGTCTATCCCCTCTCTTCTGATTGCCTCGACCTCATAGTAAACGAGGCTATTTATAGAGGTCCTAGGGGGTGAACGTGCCCCCTAAAAACGCTCCACAACGAGGGGCTGACCTCCCCGCTATGTGGGCGGCGACTGGTCCCATAACCAGGGCGGTTATAACCGAGACGCGGGTGTCGAGCCCACGCGCCTTGAGGTTAAGACGCGGGTGTCGAGCCCACGCGCCTTGAGGTTGAGACGCGGGTGTCGAGCCCACGCGCCTTGATGTTGAGACGCGGTTGTTGAGCCTTCGCGCCTTGATGTTGAGACGCGGCTGTTGAGCCTTCGCGCCTTGAGTCTGAAACTCTGCCTTTTAATGGCTTATCTTTTAGTGATTTTTAGACAGCCTACACACAACCATAGTCGCATTTCATTAAAAATTGTATGAAATATTATCCACCAATCTGCAAATATTGTGGCAGTTACGATGAACCAATCGACTATGAAAAGATGCTTGAAGCCATGACTTAGGGTCAAAACGCTCGTAATTATGACATAGATATGATGGTCCAAACTCTCCGTTCTCACCGTTTGACCATTTCTGATGTCGCTAAACAATTCTGTTAGAGCCGACGAGTCATGTTGTTTTGGAAAACAAGATTCCATTTCAGCACAATCATTTGAACTTGCCTAAACTCTAAATTTTGAAAATGATATTGACAATTTGGCAAGTTATTCCTTTTCTAAAATGGAACTTGAGAATGAATATGATTCTGAACCTCAACTTAGTGATTCAATTCTACTTCCTGATTCAATAATGACTCCGGTGTCTTTACCTGATTTCAATCTTTTTTTCGAGTCAACATTGGATCCTGTGCCAATTCATAATGAAATTGAATCGCCCATCTTTGATGATCATCATATTGAACTTGACCAATTTCATACTTTTGAAAGTCCCATTGATAAATTGGCAACTTCTCATTTTATGAAATTGAACTCAATGAGAAATGTGACCTAGATTCTCAAATTTGTGATCCAGTTCAAATTCCCGAATCAATATTGACTTCCGTTTTGTTACCCAACTTGAGTAATATTTTAGAGTCAGTTTTGATTCCCACACCTATCATTCTAGAACTTGAATCACTAATATTAAGTTACATTCCATTATGGGAAAATGAATGTGGACTTGAGTTTCAACTTCTTGATTTCGACCCACTTCCTGAACCAATCTCTACTCCTGAACCTTTACTTGACTTAAGTCACTTTCCTGAGTTGGTATTAGTTCCCGTACTTTCTAAGTCCAAGTCAATCATTCTATCTTTTCACACTCCATTTTGGGATAAGGCAGTAGACAAAATTGACTCCGAAATTAATTATGAAATTTGAAAATTAGATGGGGTAAAATATTTAATAAAAATTGGTCATATATACATCATTTTAGTGCGTTATATAAGAGAGATTTCTGGTGGGTTCCTCTGAACTCCACGAAAATTCGATTGGACTGCATTCCGTGGACCAATCAGACCACCACCGGAACCACCACCTTAAGGTAATATTTTCCTTCCCTTTCTTCTTTTTCATGCATCTTTGCATTAATTCATACATTGAGGACAATGCATGAGAAAGTGTGGGGGAGGGTCTAACATAACTTAGGTTTTCCTTTTTATTATAAAATTTTTTTTAACATTTTCTTTACTTTTAAAGTTTTTTTTTAAAATAGAAACAATATTTTGACATATTTTTTGTAAGAAATTAAGTCAATTTTAAGAATAGGAGAATTATAATTAGGATTTCTTATACTTGGTCAAAATAAATTATTTGTTTGATTTCTAAGAATAGGAAGAAAGTTTGTAAAAGTAATTTAGTCTTGACCTTTACCTTAAAGAAATATGCACACCTTATACACTTAAACACTTAGGGTTCAAAAACAAAGATTCTCATGGCTTATATATAATATATATATATATATATATATGAAAGATGAACAAATCTAATTATTGATTAGCTAGGTGCTTTGGCCTAAGTAAGCCTTGGTATTTTTGCGAAAGATGATTAGATAAGTTTGATAAAAATATATATAGATAAAAATCCTTTGATTAATCTAGATATTTGTGCCTAATAAAGCATAAGTATTCACGCCTAAAAGTGGTTCATATAATAAAATTCTTAGTTTTGTGGCCTTATTTGCTCGAGTCCTTAAGTCCTTGGGGTGTTTTCTCACCCAGTACCCTAAGACCATTTGGTTTGGGAGTCACCGATTAAAGGCTCGTTACATGGGTATATTAGAAAGCCTAATAGAATTAAGGAATAATACCACCAAAAATAAAATAAAAATATATATATAATTAAAAAATCAAATAAATAAGGCATAAGAGTTAGAGTTAAAGAACCCTTAGTCAAAATTTTCACGGTCACAAGGTACATATGACTTAGGGTAAAGTAATAGACTAGATGAGAAGTATTATTTGACTCCTTACTTTGATTAATAACAAATTTTTGAATAGAGACTAAGTTTAGGAATGAAAAATTCGATTTTCTTATAAACTTATAGATTACTTAATCTTACAATAATATTTCAAATATTTTCTCTTTAAAATGCTTTTCAAAAATACTAACTCTTTATTTCTTTTTCTTTGCGGATTTTGTGGGTAATCAACTGAAAACCCTCACGAGACAAAACTCATCCTCTAGGGAAAACCTAGAGGTTTAATGGCTTGTTGCACAGGCTCAGTGCAATCGCGTGACCTGTGAAAGTGGTCTAATATTTTTTTGTTTTGTTGTTTTTCTCGAGGACGAGCAAAAGATAGGTATGGAGGTGCGATCGGTCGCTAATATTGCACATTCATTATCATATTCTCATTCTTATTCTAAAATAAATTCTGCTTTTTCCTAATTATTGTTTAATTTATTTGCAGGCCCATTCCTAAAAGAGAGGGAAGAGAAATGAGCCCAAAAGCCCATCAAATTCTGATTTGAATCAGAATTAATTGGAAGTCAGTAAATCAGGGCAGATCAGGTCAGTTCAGATCGGTTGAAAACTAGTTAGAACAAATCTCTACAAATCAATCAGTTGAAGCCAAAGATCAAAGGCCATTTCGTTAAAATCCTGAACTTAAACTGCAAATCCAGTTAAAGATAAAAGCAAATCTCGAAGTCAGAGAGTACCACCAACAGGGTGTGGCCAGAGCTAAAGATAAAAGCAAATCTCAAAGCCAGAGAGTACCACCAACAGGGTGTGGCCACCTGGCCACACCCTGGCTGCAGAAACGCGGCAAAAGCCGTGTTTCTGCGGCTTTGTTAGTGAGTTAGGGGAGCATTTGCTCCCCCTATCTTTGTACGCTCTCCTATGTTGGGCTTTGCTTATAAATACTAGGATTTTCAGAGCGTACAGGGAGCGAGAATGCAGAGATAGAATTTAATTCACTTTTTCATTCTTTATAGTGTAGGTTTTTATTTTTCTTTTCATGTAATTTTCAGTTAAATCAGAGGAGATCAGAGTTTCATATGAGAATGAGAATGAAGCTTGTGCTGAGAGTGACACCGGTGTAAGATTTTCTTCTTTTATTTTATTGTTATAAAATCAAATTTGTAGCTCCCCTTTTGTATGTACTTTGTTTTTGTTCTTCTTCTTCTCTACTCTTCTTCTTTAAGTACCAATTGCTATCCAAGTGAGTCTTAAGCATCAAAAGAGCCTTATCTTTGCGAGTGCCACTGATAGCTCATGACGATGGATTTTTAGTTTCATTCTGCATCACTTCATACTTGCAACATCTTGATAATATAATGTGGAGGAGACGGGAATCAACTCTTATGGGCTATACGTTGATCGCCTCACTTCAAGGTAACACCATTGCAAAAGATTCAAGGTAAGCATTTGGCCAAAGTGAAAGTACACCTAGAGGGGGGGTGAATAGGTGTAAATGCTAATCTAAGGCTAAATGCAACCTCTAATGCTCTAAAAGCGGAAGCTAATGCAAGTGTTGGACAAACTAATACAATTCAACAAGTGTAGCCGAATTCCCCTTGCGAGGCTCTGAACTAACTCCTCTTGATTCCCCTTAAAATGGGTTGAGGTGCTATGTGAAGCTCTTGTTGGATGAGTATAAGTTAGGCACACACACACACAAGCAATCCAAGCAATCAAGGATATAGCAATACAATGCACACAATTAAGCCAAGCAAGTATAGATGAATTGCAATAGAAATATATGCAAGGCAATATGAAACAATGCTCAAAACACAAGCAAGTATATATGATGATATGAATGGATGATGCTTGCACAAATGTAAAAAGAGTAGAGTTGAGAGAAATTGGATCAAACGCAAAGACCAAGATGTGTTTCGAGGTTCGAGCCCCTAGCTCTACATCCCCGCCTACCCCCGTGTAGGATTTCCCAATCCACTATAGGAGTACCAAACTCCTCTCTCAACCTTACAAAGCCACCGAGGCTATACAACAACAAACCACACCTCTACCGAAGAGGTATACGGCCCGTAGCCGAAATACAACAAACCCACAACCTCTACCGAAGAGGCTCACAACAAACTCAATCACCCGATCACCTCTACCTAAGAGGGATTCACAAATAACAAGGGTGTTTTACAATAAAGAGGTTTACAACAACAACCTCAAACACTTCTCTTTCTTTTTCTCTTTTCTTTTTCCACACAAAACAAAGATCCTAATAACTTAGGATAGAAGATATAGCTCAAGTGGAAACTAAGTGTTTTGAAAACAAGCAACAAAGAAAAATACTTGGGAAAATTCTTGCCAAAAGATATAGAATGAAAATCAACACAAATATCCCAAATCCTATTTTCTTTGATTTTCCAAAAACACAAAACAAATAAAGATGAATCACTTTTAGCACTTAAACTCTTTTGAAAACACTTTTAAAACAATGAAAAAGATCTGGAAAAACTAGCACAAAAATCTTAACCAAAAACTCCAAACAATGGGGTTTATATAGCCCCTATACAAAACTAGCCGTTAGGCTGACGTGTCAGCCTGACAGGCGGTCGGTCGACTGGCCGGTCGACCGTCCAACGGCTATTTTTGACCGTTGACAGCTGCCGGTCGACTGGTCGGTCGACTGGTAACAACCCGAGACCAAACCTGTTTCAGTACAGTCGACTGGCCGTCGACTGGCCGACGTGCACAGTTTTGTGCACGTCCGGTCGACTGGTCGGTCGACTGGCCGCTTGGCCCAGTCGACTGTCCCAGTCGACTGGCCCAACCTGGCAGACAGCAAAAATAGGTCAGGTTGGAACGCATTTTTGAGGTCTAAAATGTTCGAATTTGGAAATAAGTATATAGGATGAAGTTGTAGATATTGAAGTCTACTTTCTAATGCAACTTAAATCAAATCAATATCAATTTATATGAGAAAGTTATCAATAAAACACTGACAGGTATCAAACAGAAACTGTAACTTATTTTCAGAACAAAGACAGATTTCAACCAAATATTTGACAACTTTAAAATTAGAATCAGGAAATGGTTATTAAATAAGAAATTTAGATCTGAAAGTTATCTTTGAGATGAAAGTTAAATCATGTTATTTGAATATAAAAATAAAAAGTATGATAATAACTATAGAAGGATGTCAAGCCTTGAAATCCAAAACCGATTCAATCAAAAACCAAACATGTATTTTTATCAAACATGATTTTCCAAACATGAATAGAAATATCAAAATAAGTTTATCTTGAAGGTTAACGCATGTATGTATAGAAAGAAATCATCTACTATACATATAGAATATGAAAACTTGTTTTGATCAAACTATTCATGAAAACCAAATATCAAAACATAAAACTTGTGTGTTGTGCACTTGAGCATATCAACTAAACTAAGCTTTACAAATGGATCTAAAAACTCTATCTAAACTAGGATACCTAAGTCTTGCTTGTAGATCTTCTATCTTCAAGTAGACTAGCTCCCAAACCGTGATCTTCCAAGTGCAAAGGTATAATCTTGAAGCTTTGGCACCGGAATCACCATGATATGCTTCCAAAACCCTTGTTGAAGCTAATCATCAAAACTAATAACCTGCTAATGATCTGAAACTTAGAAACACAAGATTATTAGTAAACATAAACTACATGAGTGAGTATCATCATCAAACTAGAGTGGAAGGCCTTTGGGCCAACACAAAGGAGGTAAGTAACTTTTAGATTCTTTTCTTTTAATTCTTTAGCTTAGAACACCACAATCTACCACTTCTTTTATCACTCATTTTTCATTTCTTTGTACATATCACTTCTATTTTCTCCATCTTCTCATTTTACCACTTTCTTCCTAATACAACTTTAACTCTATTTTTCACTTTTCTTTTTAAGAACTAAAATAAGAATTTTAACCATCAATTGTAGTTTAAAAGAGAACTTATTAAAAAAAAGCTTCCATCGCTAGTCCCTCCTTGTGGATCACGACCCGCATAGTCACTTACTCTTGCGGTAGAATTGAGCACCTTGCACTACTGTTTTAAAAGTTCTGAAATTCTGTATTTTTTTTGCAGGTTCCAGCTCAACCAAATTTTGGCGCCGTTGCCGGGGAGGGACGGTAAGTTACTCTCTTTAAAGTTTACATTTTTGATTAACCTTCTTCTTTGTTTTCTGTTATACAGATTTAACAACAAGAAATTTCTGCTGCAATGGACATATAAGTGGCACTGGACTCTGCTCAAGAAAGCAGAGCCCAGAAGCCCTCAGATTTGCTACATTCTTATGGCAATCTAAGTGAACTACTCACCTGTATTTTCTGCAGGTTGGCTGAATTGCATAGTTTAAATATCTATAGCATTTATCTCCTTGTTTGACTCACTGTATATATATTTCTAACACAACAGTAAAAAGTTGATTGTAAATGCTAAAAATGATATAGACTTTGCATGTAGGCACGTGTCCATTTCATTATATTTTCTATTTATTGTTGAAGAGTGCTGGAGCCAAGGTATGTGTGCATAGAATTTAGTATAAGGTTCATTCTTATTTGAAATATTGCTTGAGTGTTACTTTTTTCTATATACTTGTACACTGCACTAAATTGATTTAAGGGCTTGTCCTATAAACAAGATAAGGTAGGGAAGTTTACCCTCCCTTAGCCCACAAACAATCTCCTCATTCACTAACCCAAGCTTAATTAAAACTGAGTAGACGTTGACCCTAGGGACATCTCGGACTCAAATAGGAGACTGACCTAAGGGGGAAGCTGATTTGAATCTGACTCTTGCTAAATCGGTGACTAAGGTTGGGGATTGAGGGGCGAAACCCCGAAGGCTAGTGGTTTGGCTTAATTAGGCCCGTCGCTTTTGCGCGGATACCTCCCACCAATCTTGCCCTTACCTGGCCGATTAACTTGTGGTCAGATTCGGCAATATACTCCCAGTTGACAATCCAACCAGTTAGGAGTCTTTTAGGTCTAAGGTTTACCCTAACTTAGGTTAGATTTTTTTTCTTTTTATTTGTTTGCTTATTTGTTTGTTTTTTTTCTCTTCTGTGTTTTATTGTGTGATATGGCTTATAACAATAATTTTTTTCAATTTTAATGGTAATCCATATTACACACCCCTCTTTTCGGATATTACAAACCTGACATATCATAACTTTAACAACATAGTGTGCCGGATTGGCCCTGGGCTTCGGGCCTGGGCCTAGGCTTTGGGAGCTCTGATAAATATAAATATATCAAGTCACCCCACCCCCCCACCCCCCCCCCCCCCCCCGAGATTGGCCCTGGGCTTCGGGCCTGGGCCTAGGCTTTGGGAGCTCTGATAAATATAAATATATCAAGGCCTGCCCCCCCTGGTATTGGCCCTAGGCTTCGGGCCTGGACTTTGGGAGCCTTGATATGTGTGTGTGTAGGGGGGGAAAAGAGAGAAATAGACTTGTGTCCTTCCAAAAGGATTCGAGTCCGGATCCTTCCCACTCAAATTCAACCCTCCGACATTCGAATACATGATCCACTCCGTTGAAGTTGATCTATATTATTTCAAGTATCTATAAACCAAAAATTAAGTGTTTATAATACTTTTTGCCCATCCATCAGGCAACGTAAAATGGACAGGCGAAAGTAGTGAGTTGTATAGATCTATGTCTTTAGACATACAAATTCTTAATCCGGCCATTTCATTATGATCTAAACATTTAAAAACCCCTACAAACTAATTTTTGTTAGGTTTCAAATGATCTACACCGTTAAACTAACCACTCACTATTTAGACCGTCCATTTTTTCCCTACTTGATGGATAGGCAAAAGTATTCAAAACACTTGATTTTTGATTTATAGATACTTGAAATAATATAGATCAACTTCAAAGGAGTGGATCTTGTATTCAAATATTAGAGGGTTGAATTTGAGTGGGAAGGATTCAGGCTCGAATTCTTTGGAAGGACACTAGTCTCTCTCTCTCTCTCTCTCTGTGTGTGTGTGTGTGTACACATGTACATGTGTATGTATATATATATATCTATATATAATATATATATATATATTATATATATATATAATATATATATATATATACACACACATGTACATGTGTATATACATGCATATCAGAAATATGTATATCAGCCGACAGTTAATAGTTCTTCTCAGTCTGCGGTGACGTGGCACATTATTAGCCACACTAATAAGGACAGCCCGCCTATTGGAACAGCTGAAATTACTAAATTACTCTGCGGTAAAAGATAGTGGATCTGTATAGTTTATTACTATTTTTATATTTCTAATCTTAGTCAATATTGCCACAGTTATTTTTATAACTGCGACCAACTGAATATGAATCAAGTCTCTTCAAGTGCAACTTCATCAAACCACGAAACAAATTTGAATATTTTATTAATTTTTTTATACGCAAATATTAAAGATTGCAGGAATGCGACTAAAGCTCGTAGTGGCCAATAAAATAATTTCTCAATAGTTTTAAAAATGACCTTTGTCGCAGTATATAATTATATATAGGATTGTATCATGTGAAACTCATAAACATGTCATTTTTTATGTTTATTTATATATAAATAAATTATTTTTTGCAAAATTTTATGATATGATCTGTAAGGATTTTACTGATTGCGAACATAGTCGCAGTTTACTTATTCGCATGTCACGTTTAAACAATCAAAATTATTTTTACATGTGGCATGCGAATAAGGACTGCGACTATAGTCGCAGTGCAATGATAGTATGTTGTGGATGAATTTTTTGTTAGGTTAAATGGAAAACGGTGAATAAGAACTGCGACTATAGTCGCAGTTTACTTATAATTTTATATATTTGTTCTTCACTATAATTGTTGTCTCTTTTTCACGCATGAAAAGGACACTGTATTTGTGTTACACGTTGTGTTCGTAGTCGCAATTTTTTAATTTGTGATATACAGTGACATATGCTGATTTGAAAGGATTGCGATCATAATCGCAGTATCATCTGTTTATATTATTAACTTTGGACTGCGATCATGATCGCTAAATGCACAGCAATCAAACTATTTTTGTTAAGACTGCGACCGCAGTTCATGTATCAATATAGTTAATTATGGACTGCGATCATAATCACAGTTCTATTATTTGAGAGTAATTATTATCTGAGTACTACGATCATGGTCGCAGTTGAGATGCAAAAATAATAATTTTTTATTTATAATCACAGAGTGTGACTATAGTTAACTTTTTAATAAAAAACTTGTATTTTTCTTTAGTAAATCATTATATTTCTTATCTATGATAACAATATTTGCGTGCAATATATTAGGTCTGTGATCATTGTAGCAGTATTAAGAAAACTATTTAGAAATTCTGTGATTACTGCGATGCATGAAAGAAACATACTTTACATGTATTTTAAAAATATGGAAGATCATTTTCAGATAGACGTAAATTTTATTTTATAACATAATATTGCCAGAAAGAAATCTTACAAAAAAGAGTATTAAAAGCTCTTAAAGAAGATAAAAATAAGGCGAATATCAGAAGAGCAGAAATCCTAGTCCTTGTCGTCATCACCGTCATAAGCAGATTCGTCGTCTTTATTCTCCTCGTCTTTCTATTCATTATTTCTTTCCTCATCTTCTCGCTCGTCGACCGGCTCGCTGTCCTCTTCGCTTTCTTCCTTTTTATGGTACTTTGGTTCGTTGATAAACTCTCAGAATGGATCATTTGTATCAAGCTCTTCTTCTGATTCGTGCCGAGAAGAACCTGTAGAAGATATGCTCAAAGAAAGTGCGCCTTAAGCATCAGAGGATATGCTTTCATCAAGCATATCCTTGTAAAGTGGCAGAGAAATAAGTTTCTCTTCACTAGGCCCCTTGAAAACTTCATCATCCTCATGAAGAGGAGGATCAGATAAAACATTATTTGATGTAGTGAGATAGTCAAAAGAAGTAAAGTTCAAATTGCTATCAGATTCACTAGAATATCCTAAAGAAAGAGGACCGGTGGGAGAATGATTGAAGTTAAAATCTGAGCGTTCAGAGAAAGAAGATGGGAATGACATGATTCAAAAATGAATTATTTCAGGAAGGTTGAAAATTAAATTGAAAAAGAAGAGCACAAATATCTTTTTTAGATATGAGATACTTACAATATATTAGTTACAAGCACAATAAAAAGGTCAATACTGTGAAACGATATGAATAGTAATAATAAGTGTTATAGGTAACGATTGAGTATTCAAAAAAATGATAATAAATTAAATATTTAATTGAAGCAGTTATGGCGAGAGAATCTAAAGAGTTCCCTTTTTTCCCAAAGGTTTATTATGTGAACTACAAATTAGCTTTTTATTGAATGTTTTTTCTTATATATTTAGATTTCATATAGTGCACATCTTTCCTTTATGGAAATTAATTTTAGTCCACCTATTTTTTCGAGACTGTTGCTGTATCATGATAGATAAGATATTAATTCATTTAATTAGGTCAGAGTAATTAATATAGTATTTTATAAGATATGATATACAGGGACTGCTCTCACGGTCGCAGGGCTAATGTACTTTGTTAAGTCTGATCGTTACTAGGTCTGCGACTTTGTTGCATTTTATAAACGATCAAAATTCTGTTACATATGGCATGCGAATAAGAATTGTGGCTATGGTCACAGTGCTGAACGATAGCATGTTTCGTCTATTATTGCTATGTGAATAAGGAATGCGAGTAGGGTGACAGCCGTGATATGAGATTAGAAGTTATATTATATTAAGTCTAAGACCATGATTGCATTTCTAAAAGGTTTGTGGTTACGGTCGCACTCGTGATATAAGATTAGAAGTTTTGTTATACTATGACTGCGATCATAGTTACCATGCTAATATATTTTTTTTGATTATATTGTTGAATGTATGTGTACTGCGGTCTTGGTCTCATTTATAATATACATTGAAAATAAAGCATTTTTTAATAGCAAGACCGATCATAGTTACAGTTCATTTAAAATTGCATGAAATATTATCCAACCAATCTGCAAATATTGTGGCAGTTATGATGAACTAATCGACTATGAAAAGATGCTTGAAGCCATTACTCAGGGTCAAAACGCTCGAAATTATGACATAGATATGATGGTCCAAACTCTCCGTTCTCACCGTTTGACCATTTCTGATGTCGCTAACCATTCTGTTAAAGCCGACGAGTCATGTTGTTTTGGAAAACAAGATTCTATTTTAGCACAATCATTTGAGCTTACCCAAACTCTAAATTTTGAAAATGACATTAACAGTTTGGCAAGTTATTTCTTTCCTGAAATGGAACTTGAGAATGAATATGATCCTAAACCTCAACTTAGTGATTCAATTCTACTTCCTGATTCAATAATGACTCTGGTGTCTTTACCTGATTTCAATCTTTTTCCCGAGTCAACATTGGATCCTGTGCCAATTTATAATGAAATTGAATTATCCATCTTTGATGATCATCATATTGAACTTGACCAATTCATACTTTTAAAAGTTCTATCGACAAATTGCAAGTTCTCATTTTTATGAAATTAAGCTCAATGAGAAATGTGACCTAGATTCTCAAATTTATGATCCAGTTCAAATTCCCGAATCAATATTGACTCCTGTTTTGTTACCCAACTTGAGTAATATTTTAGAGTCAATTTTGATTCCCACACCTGTCATTCTTGAACTTGAATCACCAATATTAAGTCACATTCTATTGTGGGAAAATGAATATGGACTTGAGTTTCAACTTCTTGATTTCGACCTACTTCCTGAGCCAATCTCGACTCCTGAACCTTTACTTGACTTAAGTCACTTTCCTAAGTCGGTATTAGTTCCCGTACTTCCTAAATCTAAGAATCATTCTATCTTTTCACACTCCATTTTGGGACAAGGCAGTTGACAAATTGACTCCGAAATTAATTATAAAATTTAGAAATTAGATGGGGTAAATATTTTATAAAAATTGGTCATATATACATCATTTTAGTGGGTTATATAAGAGAGATTTCTTGTGGGTTCCTCCGAACTCCATGAAAATTTAATTGGGCCGCATTTCGTGGACCAATCAGACCACCACTAGAACCACACCTTAAGGTAATATTTTCCTTCCCTTTTCTTTTTTATGCATCTATGCATTAATTCATACATTGAGCCAATGCATGAGATAGGTGTGGGGGAGGGTCTAACATAACTTAGGTTTTTCTTTTATTATAAAAAAAAAATTTAACATTTTCTTTACTTTTAAAACTTTTTGAAAATAGAAATATATTTTGACATATTTTTTGTAAGAAATTAAGTCAATTTTAAGGAATAGGAAAATCATAATTAGGATTTCTTATACTTGATCAAAATAAGATTATTTGTTTAATTTCTAAGGATAGGAAGAAAGTTTGTGAAAGTAATTTAGTCTTGATCTTTACCTTGAAGAAATATGCACACCTTATACACTTACACACTTAGGGTTCAAAAACAAAAATTCTTATGCCTTATATAAATATAATTATATATATATATATCTATGAAAGATGAACAAATCTAATTATTGATTAGCTAGGTGCTTTGGCCTAAGTAAAGCCTTGGTATTTATGCGAAAGATAATTAGATAAGTTTGAGAAAAAATATATATATATATAAATCCCCTGATTAAGCTGGATATTTGTGCCTAATAAAGCATAAGTATTCACGCCTAAAAGCGGTTCATATAAAAAAATTCTTAGTTTTGTGGCCTTATTTGCTCGAGTTCTTAAGTCCTTGGGGTGTTTTCTCACCCGGTGCCCTAAGACCGTCTAGTTTGGGAGTCATCGATTAAAGGCTCGTTACATGGGCAGATTAGAAAGCCTAATAGAATTAAGGAATAATACCACCAAAAATAAAATTAAAAATATATATATAATCAAAAAAATAAATAAATAAGGCATAAGAGTCAGAGTTAAAGAACCCTTAGTCAAAATTTTTACGGTCACAAGGTGCATATGACTCAGGGTAAAGTAATAGACTAGATGAGAAGTACAACTTGACTCCTTACTTTGATTGATAACAAATTTTTGAATAGAGAATAAGTTTAGGAATGGAAAATTCGATTTTCCTATAAACTTATGGATTATTTAAATCTTACAATAATATTTCAAATATTTTTCTCTTTTAAAATGCTTTTCAAAAATACTAACTCTTTGTTTCTCTTTCTTTAAGGATTTTGTGGGTGTAATTCACTGAAAACCCTCACGAGACAAAACTCGTCCTCTAGGGAAAACTTAAAGGTATAACAGCTTGTTGCACAGGCTTAGTGCAATAGCGTGACCTGCGAAAGTGGTTTAATAATTTTTTTTGTTTAGTTGTTTTGCTCAAGGACGAGCAAAAGATAGGTATGGGGGTGTGATCGGTCGCTAATATTGCACATTTATTATCATATTCTCATACTTATTCTAAAATAAACTCTGCTTTTTCCTAATTATTATTTAATTTATTTGTAGGCCCAGAGGGAAGAGAAATGAGACCAAAAGCCCATCAAATTCTGATTTAAATCAGAATTAATTCAAAGTCAGTAAATCAGGGCAGATCAGGTCGGTTCAGATCGGTTGAAACCAGTTAGAACAAATCCCTACAAATCAATCGGTTGAAGCCAAAGATCAAAGGCCATTTCGTCAAAATCCTGGACTTAAACTGTAAATTCAGCTGAAGATAAAAGCAAATCTCAAAGCCAGAAAGTACCACCAACAGGGTGTGGCCAGGTGGCCACACCCTAGCAGCAGAAACGCGGCAAAAGCCACATTTCTGCGGCTTTGTTAGTGAGTTAGGGTGTGGCTAGCAGCAGAAACGCGGCAAAAGCCACATTTCTGCGGCTTTGTTAGTGAGTTAGGGGAGCGTTTGCTCCCCCTATCTTTGAAAAGTCACCTAGAGGGGGGGTGAATAGGTGACAATGCTAATCAAGGGGTAAATTAAAAATTTAAAGCTACAATAATCACAAGATGAATGCAAGCAAGTAAGTATGACAATGAATATGATGAGCAAGTAATAAGTGCAAGCAAAATAGAGTAAGGATTGCAAGAATGTAAACCAATCGCAAACACAAGGATATGTTATCGAGGTTCGAGCACCCAGCTCTACTCCCCGCCTTCCCCAGAAGGATTCTCGCTACTTCCACTATCACAAAGAACAATTACAATGGAGTACCCAACTCCTACAATCTCAAGAACAAGTAATTTCCTTGGTAGTCAAAAGACCACAAACTCTCTCTTTCAAATATCTCTTCCCTTACAAAGGTCCTTAGAGAATATTGAGTAGGAATGAAGCTCTTGTTGTAAGTGAAGAAAAGAGAATTAAATCAGAGAGAATTTGAAAAACTGTAAAGAAAATTAGTGAGAAATTCAGCACAAAAACCAAGAAACAAGTCTCTCTTGAAAGCCTTAAACTTTTGAATTTTCTAGCAATAAAAATGTTGTCATGAATCTCTCCCTAAACACCCCTATTTATAGGAGAGGGCTAGGTTAAGAGATAAAATAAACTTAAGGCTAATTAAACAATATTAGATTCAAAATAAATCTTTAAACGAATTTTTAAACACAAAAGACAAAAATAAACAGCTCTTAAAAATCTGCCCGTTACTGTTCAAACGGTCGGATCGGTCGACCGGGCCGGTCGACCGGTAGTACAAAAATTTGACCGTTACAGGCGAGCGGTCGACCGACCCAGTCGACCGATAAAACCTGTGAGCAAAAATAATAGTCCGGTCGACCGCCCCGGTCGACCGACAGACGTGCACACGGATACGTGCATCTGCCAAGACTTCGGTCGACTGGTCCGGTCGACCGGATCAGACTGACACAGACTCGGTCGACCGACCCGGTCGACCGGATCAGGTCAAAAAGTCAATTTTAAAAAGAAAACAAAGAGGATTTTGATTTTAACAAAAATACTTTTGAACAGGGATTAGTATAAAACACAAATATATATCTGTAGGCAAAGTCTTGTATGCAAAATATTTTTGTATAATTTATAAGAAATTATTTTGGAATGAGCATGTGCGCAAAAAAACGTGTGTGATAGAGCTTCAAACCTATCCACTATTCTTTAACATACTATAAACTGAAAAACAAATTACATGAAGACTTCTTGTGCTATCTTCAAGTCATTGAGCCATCCAATGCCTTGCTAGAGCCTTCTCTTCTTTGATCCTTCCTTGATGTGCAATTTGCCTTCCTTGCTTTGTGGAACTTAGAAGTTCTTGCAATAGCTAAGCGAATGGACTCTAAACATGGTACAAAACCTGAAACTCATCTTGATCAAATGATTAGTACCAAATAGCACTAATTTGGTTTGTCATCATCAAAACACAAAACAATTGGAGAGTGTAACCTCTTGGGCCAACAATCTCCCCTTTTTGATGATGACAAAACAAATAGGCTATTAACAAAAATATAGGGAGGAGAAAACTCCCCCTCAAATTATGCTATACATAAAACACAAGAATATGCTCTAGATACCAATAATTGAAATGATGCACCAATTATTGAAACTTAATTAAAACAAATATATAAAGCTCAAAAATTGCTCTTGATACCAAAAATACCAAAACAACTAAAACACAAGAATTCATAAAACCAAAACATATAAATTCATAAAACAAATCTTAAAATTAAAGCATATAAATTCATATGGAACCAAGACCAAATGAACTTATTTTTGTCATGTAAACCTATTCTCCCCCTTTTTGTCATACATCAAAAAGGGTTATGAAAAACATGTTTATTCAATAATACAAACATTAAGTTCTCCACAAATAAACGAAAATCTAGCAAAATCAAGAGGTTTAGTGAAAATATCGGCTAGTTGTAAATCCGTGGAAACATAATCAATATCTATATCACCTTTCTCAAAATGATCTCTAAGAAAGTGATATCTAATCTCAATGTGCTTGGTCTTACTATGTTGATTTGCATTTTTGGTCATGTGTATAGTACTAGTATTATCACAAAATATTTTTATATGATCAAAGTGCAAATCAAAATCAAGGAGAGTATGTTTCATCCAAAGAACTTGTGCACAACAAGCTCCCGCGGCAACATACTCCGCCTCGGCGGTTGAGAGAGCTACGGAATTTTGCTTCCTAGAGGACCATGAAACAAGACAATTACCAAGAAATTGACATGTCCCACTAGTACTCTTTCTATCTACTCTACAACCCGCATAGTCGGCATCCGAATAACTAGTCATTGAAAAATCTATAGTTTTTGGATACCAAAGACCCATTCCAATAGTGCCCTTAATGTAACGAATAATGCGTTTTACCGCAATAAGATGAGACTCTTTAGGACACGATTGAAATCTAGCACAAAGACACACACTAAACATGATATCCGGCCTACTTGCCGTTAAATATAAAAGACTTCCTATCATGCTTCTATATAATTTAATATCAACATTTTTACCTTGTTCGTCCTTATCAAGCTTGGTTGTAGTTGCCATTGGAGTGTTGCAAGCCTTTGATCCTTCAAGCCCAAACTTCTTTACTAGCTCCTTTGCGTACTTGGCTTGGTTAATGAAGGTTCCGTCTTGCAATTGCTTGATTTGGAGTCCAAGGAAGAAATTGAGCTCACCCATGGAAGACATTTCAAATTCTAGTTGCATTACCTTCTCAAAATCCTTGCATAAAAGCTCATTAGTAGATCCAAAAATTATATCATCAACATAAATTTGCACAATTAAAATATCATTATCAACATGCTTAGTAAAAAGAGTTGTGTCTACTTTGCCTTTAATAAAATCATTTGAAATGAGAAAACTAGAAAGCCTTTCATACCAAGCTCTTGGAGCTTGTTTCAATCCATACAAAGCTTTATCAAGTTTAAAAACAAAATCGGGATGAATATGATCAATAAAACCGGGAGGTTGAGAAACATAAACTTCTTCATTAATAAAACCATTCAAAAATGCACTTTTCACATCCATTTGAAAAAGTTTAAAATTTTTAAAACATGCAAAAGCTAGTGTCATCCGTATGGCTTCAAGCCGTGCTACGGGAGCAAAGGTCTCCTCAAAGTCAATTCCCTCAACTTGAGTGTAACCTTGGGCCACTAACCTAGCTTTATTCCTAATGACATTTCCGGACTCATCCATCTTGTTTCTAAAGATCCACTTAGTACCAATTATTGGTCTATCGTGGGGCTTAGGAACAAGGTGCCAAACTTGGTTGCGCTCAAATTGATTGAGTTCCTCTTGCATGGCAAGCAACCAATATGGGTCCGTCTCGGCTTCGAGAATGCCCTTGGGTTCAAAATGAGAAATGAAAGCAAAGTTACCACATAGGTCATGGAGTTTGGAGCGCGTTGTGACTCCTTTAGATGCATCACCCAAGATGAGCTCCTTAGGATGATTTGTTGCGAATCTCCAAGCTTTGGGAAGCGGTTGAGCGCTTTCCTCTTTATCCTCTTGAACTTCACCAATTGAATCTAGCTTTTCTTCTTGAGCGGGTGAGTCCTTCAAGGATAGTCTCTCCATGTCTTCACCTAATGGTTCAATCTCTACAACATTCTCAACAACCACATTAGTCTCTTCAAATTTAACATGCATGGATTCTTCTATGGTAAGTGTAGATCTATTGAAAACTCTATATGCTTTGCTAGTAGAGGAATATCCAACAAAGATAGTCTCATAAGCCTTAGCATCAAATTTACCCAAATTATCCTTAGTATTCAAAACAAAACACTTGCATCCAAAAACTTTAAAATATGCAACATTTGGTTTTCTAGAATGATACATTTCAAATGATGTTTTTGAAGAATTTTTGCACAAATAAATACGATTTGATATATAGCATGCGGTGTTTACGGCCTCGGCCCATAAATATTGAGGGAGGTCATACTCACTTATCATTGTCCTAGCCATCTCTTGAAGTGTTCTATTTTTCCTTTCTACAACTCCATTTTGTTGTGGAGTTCTAGGACAAGACGTTTCATGCTTAATTCTCTTTTCATCACAATAAGTCATGAAGAGTTGGTTAATAAACTCACCACCTCTATCACTTCTTATTCTCAAAATCGGAAAACCCTTTTCTTTTCAACTCTTTTTCGAAAAATCTTAAAATGAGAAAAAGTTTGATCTTTATTTTGCAAAAAGAAAACCCAAGTAAAACGGGAGAAATCATCAACCAAAACAAATGCAAATCTACTTCCATTTAAACTTTTAGTTTTAGTTGGTCCAAAGAGATCCATATGAATTAATTCTAAAGGCCTAGTTGACATGATATCCTTGATTGGTTTAAAGGAAGACTTGGTTTGTTTCCCAAGTTGGCACGCACCACAAATGCGGTCTTTCTCAAAAGTCAAGCAAGGTATACCCTTCACCAGTTCCTTTGAATTAATTCTAGAAATATGGTCAAAAGATGCATGTCCTAATCTTCTATGCCAAAGCCAAGAATTTTCATCAAAAGCATTCAAGCATTTAGTAGAACAATCTAAATTAAGCATGTCAATAATATAAACATTATTATCACGAAAATCGGTAAGAATACAAACATCGGATTTAACATCAAAAATCTTGCATGAGGAATCATCAAAAATAACTTTAAGTCCACGATCACAAAGTTGACTAATGCTAAGCAAATTATGTTTCAAACCATCAACTAAAACAACATTCTCAATAATAGGAGATACACCAATTTGAATGTTACCTATACCGATGATAGTTCCTTTGGAGTCATCCCCGAAGGTGACGGAGCCACCTTCCATGTACCTTGATAGGGTTGTGAAGTTGTTGATGTCCCATGTCATGTGTCTTGAACAACCACTATCAAGGTACCACCGCTCCCTACGTCTTGGAGCTTTGGTGTGTACCTACATCAAACAATTTAAGACTTGATTTTGGTACCCACATTTTCTTGGGTCCTCTAGGGTTAGTGTCATTGACCCAAACAAGATTATTTGTTCTATTTAGTTGATCATAGCAAAACTTAGCTAAATGTCCATGTTTACCACAATATGTGCATCTATATACTCTACCATATTTAAAAGCATAATGAGTGTGTGATTTGTGAGCATGGGCATTGTGAGCATGAAAGGATTTAACATGTGTGTGTTGTGTGGTGTGAGCATGAGAATTCTTAGCTTGTGAAGTGTTAGCATGTGAAGTGTGCTTCTTAGAAAACATGTTCTCAAGTTTCTGGTATTAAAAGCACAATCATTTAACACTTTTTCAAAATCATTCATTTTGGATTTAAAAGAAGAAATTTCTTTTTCATTAATAATAGGAGATTTTGCCTTACAAGAACTCTTGTAGGCACAAAATTCTTTTTGCATGGAAATGAAATTAGAAGAAATGTCATCTTTTTCTTTAGAAACAATGGCAAGTTGATTTTTAAGAAAAGCAACTTCTTTTTGTAATTTTAAGCATTCAAGTTTCTTATTATCATAAGTTTCAGAAAGTTCTACAAAGGCATGTACTAGAACTTCCTTACTTAGTTCATCATCTTCATCATCATGGGATTGAGGGGTTACCTGGGTGTGTTTGCCATGAAACACATGTTAGCTTGATCCACCTCCTCTTCGAACTCGCTTTCCGAATCCCACGTAGCTTTGTATGCTTTCTTTTCCTCCGGCTTCTTTGGCTTGAAGGAGGAAGTCATCTTCTTCTTGAACTCCGGACAATCCGCCATGATATGTCCGGGTTTGCGGCAATTGTAGCATATGATCCTCCGCTCCTCTTTGCCTTCGAATTTTCTCCGGAAGTTGAACTTGTTCTTCCGGTACAATCTTTTGACATTCCGCACAAGTAGAGTTAGCTCCTCATCTTCTTCTTCGTCTTCTTCATCGTCATCATTGGTGGAAGAAGTCTTGAAGGCTATGGATTTCTTCTTTGAAGTAGTAGCCTCATCTCTTGCTTTCTTCTCCATCTCATGGGTCTTTAGGTTCCCAATGAGACTAATGATGTCCATCTCGTCCTTGTCATTTAATTCCTTTAAGGTGGTGGCCTTGATCTCCCAAGATGGTGGAAGAGCCCGTATCACTTTGCGCACCTTTTGATCGTTGGAGATGACGTCACCTAATGAAGAAAGACATTTGTAATTTTAGTGAAACGAGTAATCATACAATCAATGGATTCTTCTTCAAGCATTTTGAATGATTCATATTAAGACCTCAAGAGATCTATCTTAGCTCTCTTGACTTATGAAGTCCCTTCATGTGTGACCAATAAGTGTTGCCAAATCTCATAGGCGGATTGGCAATGAATTACCCGTGTAAGGTCATCCTCATTCAAGGCGGTTAAAAGGGAGTTTTGGGCTTTTGAGTTAGCCTCATATTCTCTAAAGTTGAAGTCGGTCCAAGTGCTCTCATCTTCATTGGGTGCTACATAGGGTTTGGTCAAAGACTTAGCCACTAAACTACCTAGTGATTGCAAAAAGATAGTCATCCTAACCTTCCAAATAGGGAAGTTGAGTCCATCAAATTTAGGTGGGGTTTTAATGTTGTCGGCCATGTTTACTAGTGTATGAATGGATGAATGAAAATGTTGATTAGCAATATTTTAAGGATCTCTCTATGGATATTAAGCCAAACCTAGAGTCCAAGCTCTGATACCAATTGAAAAGTCACCTAGAGGGGGGGGTGAATAGGTGACAATGCTAATCAAGGGGTAAATTAAAAATTTAAAGCTACAATAATCACAAGATGAATGCAAGCAAGTAAGTATGACAATGAATATGATGAGCAAGTAATAAGTGCAAGCAAAATAGAGTAAGGATTGCAAGAATGTAAACCAATCGCAAACACAAGGATATGTTATCGAGGTTCGAGCACCCAGCTCTACTCCCCGCCTTCCCCAGAAGGATTCTCGCTACTTCCACTATCACAAAGAACAATTACAATGGAGTACCCAACTCCTACAATCTCAAGAACAAGTAATTTCCTTGGTAGTCAAAAGACCACAAACTCTCTCTTTCAAATATCTCTTCCCTTACAAAGGTCCTTAGAGAATATTGAGTAGGAATGAAGCTCTTGTTGTAAGTGAAGAAAAGAGAATTAAATCAGAGAGAATTTGAAAAACTCTTCAGAAAATCAGTGAGAAATTCAGCACAAAAACCAAGAAACAAGTCTCTCTTGAAAGCCTTAAACTTTTGAATTTTCTAGCAATAAAAATGTTGTCATGAATCTCTCCCTAAACACCCCTATTTATAGGAGAGGGCTAGGTTAAGAGATAAAATAAACTTAAGGCTAATTAAACAATATTAGATTCAAAATAAATCTTTAAACGAATTTTTAAACACAAAAGACAAAAATAAACAGCTCTTAAAAATCTGCCCGTTACTGTTCAAACGGTCGGATCGGTCGACCGGGCCGGTCGACCGGTAGTACAAAAATTTGACCGTTACAGGCGAGCGGTCGACCGACCCAGTCGACCGATAAAACCTGTGAGCAAAAATAATAGTCCGGTCGACCGCCCCGGTCGACCGACAGACGTGCACACGGATACGTGCATCTGCCAGGACTTCGGTCGACTGGTCCGGTCGACCGGATCAGACTGACACAGACTCGGTCGACCGACCCGGTCGACCGGATCAGGTCAAAAAGTCAATTTTAAAAAGAAAACAAAGAGGATTTTGATTTTAACAAAAATACTTTTGAACAGGGATTAGTATAAAACACAAATATATATCTGTAGGCAAAGTCTTGTATGCAAAATATTTTTGTATAATTTATAAGAAATTATTTTGGAATGAGCATGTGCGCAAAAAAACGTGTGTGATAGAGCTTCAAACCTATCCACTATTCTTTAACATATTATAAACTGAAAAACAAATTACATGAAGACTTCTTGTGCTATCTTCAAGTCATTGAGCCATCCAATGCCTTGCTAGAGCCTTCTCTTCTTTGATCCTTCCTTGATGTGCAATTTGCCTTCCTTGCTTTGTGGAACTTAGAAGTTCTTGCAATAGCTAAGCGAATGGACTCTAAACATGGTACAAAACCTGAAACTCATCTTGATCAAATGATTAGTACCAAATAGCACTAATTTGGTTTGTCATCATCAAAACACAAACAATTGGAGAGTGTAACCTCTTGGGCCAACAATCTTTGTACGCTCTCCTACGTTAGGTTTTGCCTATAAATACTTGGATTTTTAGAGCGTACAGGGAGCGAGGATGCAGAGATAGAATTTAGTCCACTTTTTCATTCTTTGTAGTGTAGGTTTTTTTCTTTTCATGTAATTTTCAGTTTTAATTTATGTAAATCAGAGGAGATCAGAGTTTTATAGGAGAATGAGAATGAAGCTTGTGCTGAGAGTGACACCGGTGTAAGATTATCTTCTTTTCTCTTATTGTTATAAAATCAAATTTGTAGTTCCCCTTTTGTATGTACTTTGTTTTTGTTCTTCTTCTTCTTCTTCTCTACTCTTCTTCTTTTGGTACCAATTGCTATCCAAGTGAGTCTTAAAGCATCGAAAGAGTCTTGTCTTTGCGAGTGCCACCGATAGCTCATGATGATGGATTTTTAGTTTCATTCTGTATCACTTCATACTTGCAACGTCGAGGAGACGGGAATCAACTCTTATGGGCTATACGTTGATCGCCTCACTTCAAGGTAACATCATTGCAAAAGATTCAATGTAAGCATTTGGCTAAAGGAGGTAAGTAACTTTTAGATTATTTTCTTTTAATTCTTTAGTTTAGAACACCACAATCAACCACTTCTTTTATTACTCATTTTCCATTTCTTTGTACATATCACTTCTATTTTCTCCGTCGTCTCATTTTACCACTTTCTTCCTAATACAACTTTAACTCCATTTTTCACTTTTCTTTTTAAGAACTAAAAGAAGAATTTTAACCATCAATTGTAGTTTAAAAGAGAACTTATTAAAAAAACTCCCATCGCTAGTCCCTCCTTGTGGATCACGACCCTCATAGTCACTTGCTCTTGCGGTAGAATTGAGCACCTTGCACTACTGTTTTAAAAGTTCTGAAATTCTGTATTTTTTGTGCAGGTTCTAGCTCAACCAAATTTTAGCGTCGTTGCCGGGAAGGGACGGTAAGTTACTCTCTTTAAAGTTTACATTTTTGGTTAACCTTCTTCTTTGTTTTTTGGTGTACAGATCTAACAACAAGAAATTTCTGCTGCAGTGGACATATAAATGGCCCTGGACTCTACTCAAGAAAGCAGAAGCCCTCAGATTTGTTACATTCTTATGGTAATCTGAGTGAACTACTAACCTGTATTTTCTACAGGTTGGCTGAAATGCATAGTTTAAATATCTGTAGCATTTATCTCCCTGTTTGGCTCACTGTATATATATTTCTAACACAACAGTAAAAAGTTGATTGTAAATGCTAAAAATGATTTAGACTTTGCATTTTGGCACGTGTCTATTTCATTACATTTTCTATTACTGTTAAAGAGTGTTGGAGCCAAGGTATGTATGCATAGAATTTAGTATAAGGTCATTCTTGTTTGAAATATTACTTGAGTGTTACTTTTTTCTATATACTTGTACACTGTACTAAATTGATTTAAGGGCTTGTCTTATAAACAAGATAAGGTGGAGAAGTCATTACCCTCCCTTAGCCCACAACAGTCTCCTCACTCACTAACCCAAGCCTAATTAAAACTGAGTAGACGTTGACCCTAGGGACATCTCAGACTCAAATAGGAGACTGACCAAAGGAGGAAGTTGATTTGAATCTGACTCTTGCCAAATCGGCGACTAAGGTTTGGGATTGAGGGCGAAATCTCGAAGACTGGTGGTTTGGTTTAATTAGGCCCGTCACTTTTGCGCGGATACCTCCCACCAATCTTGCCCCTACCTGGCTGATTAACTTGTGGTCATATTCGGCAATATACTCCCAGTGGACAGTCTAACCAGTTTGAAGTCGTTTAGGTCTAAGGTTTACCCTAATTTAGGTTAGATTTTTTTTCTTTTATTTGTTTGCTTATTTGTTTATTTTTTTTCTCTTCTGTGTTTTATTGTTTGATATGGCTTATAATAATAATTTTTTCAATTTTAATGGTAATCCATATTACACACCAACCTCTTTTTCGGATATTACCAACCTGGCATATCATAACTCTAACCAACATAGTGTGCCGGATTGGTCTTATCCGAATCAATATAACCCATGCCCCAAATCTTATGAACATAATTTTCAGAATAATTTTAACTCTTCACAGAGTCAATGGAGATTCACCTCCCCCGAGTCCAATTTTCAACCAACTTGTCCTCCTTATCCACTTTGTCCATAATATTTTCAAGATTCATACTCAGTTCCACCAGTTCAAAATAGAAAACCTTTAATCTTGAAAATGAGTATGCGTGAGTCCAAGCAACAATCACAAAATCTGACGGACTCACAATTTTACCACCAATTTCAAAACAACACTTCATCTTTTCAAGTCCAATCGCAACAATACAATGAACCAATCAACTATGAAAAGATGCTTGAAGCCATGACTCAGGCTCAAAACGCTCGTAATCATGACATAGATATGATGGTCCAAACTCTCTGTTCTCACCGTTTGACCATTTCTGATATCGCTAACCATTCTGTTAGAGCCGACGAATCATGTTGTTTTGGAAAACAAGATTCCATTTCAGCACAATCATTTGAACTTGCTCAAACTCCAAATTTTAAAAATAATATTGACAGTTTGGCAAATTATTCCTTTCCTGAAATGGAACTTGAGAATGAATATGAACCTGAACCTCAACTTAGTGATTCAATTCTACTTCCTGATTCAATAATGACTCCAATCTTTTTCTCGAGTCAACATTGGATCCTGTGCCAATTCATAATGAAATTGAATCGCCCATCTTTGATGATCATCATATTGAACTTGACCAATTTCATACTTTTGAAAGTCTCATTGACAAATTGGCAAGTTCTCATTTTTATGAAATTGAACTCAATGAGAAATGTGACCCAGATTCACAAATTTGTGATCCAGTTCAAATTCCCGAATCAATATGACTCCTGTTTTGTTACCCAACTTGAGTAATATTTTAGAGTCAGTTTTGATTCCCACACCTGTTATTCTTGAACTTTAATCACCAATATTAAATCACATTCCATTGTGAGAAAATGAATGTGGACTTGAGTTTCAATTTCTTGATTTGGAACACTTCCTGAACCAATCTCGACTCCTAAACCTTTACTTGACTTAAGTCACTTTTCTGAGTCGGTATTAGTTCCCGTACTTCCTAAGTCTAAGAATCATTCTATCTTTTCACACTCCATTTTGGGACAAGGCAGTTGACAAAATTGACTCCGAAATTAATTATAAAATTTAGAAATTAGATGGGGTAAAATATTTAATAAAAATTGGTCATATATACATCATTTTAGTGGGTTATATAAGAGAGATTTCCAGTGGGTTCCTCCGAACTCCACGAAGATTCGATTGGGCCGCATTTCGTGGATTAATCAGACCACCACCGGAACTATCACCTTAAGTTAATATTTTCATTCGCTTTCTTCTTTTTCATGCATCTATGCATTAATTCATATATTGAGGTCAATGCATGAGATAGGTGTGAGGGAGGGTCTAACATAACTTAGGTTTTCTTTTTATTATAAAAAATAATTTAACATTTTCTTTACTTTTAAAAACTTTTGAAAATAGAAACAATATTTTGATATATTTTTTGTAAGAAATCAAGTCAATCTTAAGAAATAGGAGAATCATAATTAGGATTTCTTATACTTGGTCAAAATAAGATTATTTGTTTGATTTCTAAGGATAGGAAGAAAGTTTGTGAAAGTAATTTAGTCTTGATCTTTACTTTGAAGAAATATGCACATCTTATACACTTACTTAGGGTTCAAAAACAAAGATTCTTATGCCTTATATAATATATATATATGAAAGATGAACAAATCTAATTATTGATTAGATAGGTGTTTTGCCTAAGTAAGCCTTGGTATTTATGCGAAAGATGATTAGATAAGTTTGAGAAAAAATATATATATAAAAATCCTCTGATTAAGCTGGATATTTGTGCCTAATAAAGCATAAGTATTCACGCCTAAAAGCGGTTCATATAATAAAATCCTTAGTTTTGTGGCCTTATTTGCTCGAGTCCTTAAGTCCTTGGGGTGTTTTCTCACCCGGTGCCCTAAGACCGTTTGGTTTGGGAGTCACCGATTAAAGGCTCGTTACATGGGCAGATTAGAAAGCCTAATAGAATTAAGGAATAATACCACTAAAAATAAAATAAAACAATATATATAATCCAAAAAAATAAATAAATAAGGCATAAGAGTTAGAGTTAAAGAACCCTTAGTCAAAATTTTCACGGTCACAAGGTGCATATGACTTAGGGTAAAGTAATATACTAGATGAGAAGTACAATTTGACTCCTTACTTTGATTGATAACAAATTTTTGAATAGAGACTAAGTTTATGAATGAAAAATTCAATTTTCCTATAAACTTATAGATTACATAAATCTTACAATTATATTTCAAATATTTTTCTCTTTCAAAATGCTTTTCGAAAATACTAACTCTTTGTTTCTCTTTCTTTACGGATTTTGTGGGTGTAATCCGCTGAAAACCCTCACGAGACAAAACTCGTCCTCTAGGGGAAACCTAGAGGTTTAACGACTTATTGCACAGGCTCAGTGCAATCGCGTGACCTGCGAAAGTGGTCTAATCATTTTTTTGTTTAGTTGTTTTGCTCGAGGACGAGCAAAAGATAGGTATGGGGGTGTGATCGGTCACTAATATTGCACATTCATTATCATATTCTCATACTTACTCTAAAATAAACTCTGCTTTTTCTTAATTATTGTTTAATTTATTTGCGGGCCCATTCCTAAAGGAGATGGAAGAGAAATGAGCCCAAAAGCCAATCAAATTCTGATTTAAATCAGAATTAATTCGAATTCAGTAAATCAGGGCAGATCAGGTTGGTTCAAATCGGTTGAAAACCAGTTAGAATAAATTCCTACAAATCAATCGGTTGAAGCCAAAGATCAAAGGCGATTTCGTCAAAATTTCGGACTTAAACTGCAAATCCAGCTGAAGATAAAAGTAAATCTCGAAGCCAGAGAGTACCAGCAACAGGGTGTGGCCACCTGGTCATATCCTGGCCACGGAAGCATGACAAAAGCCGCGTTTTCGCGGCTTTGTTAGTGAGTTAGGGGGAGCGTTTGTTCCCCCTATCTTTGTACGCTCTCTTACATTGGGTTTTACCTATAAATACTGGGATTTTCAAAGCGTACGGGGAGCGAGGATGCAGAGATAGAATTTAGTCCACTTTTTCATTCTTTGTAGTGTAGGTTTTTATTTTTCTTTCCATGTAATTTTCAGTTTTAATTTATGTAAATCAGAGGAGATCAGAGTTTCATATGAGAATGAGAATGAAACTTGTGCTGAGAGTGACACCGGTATAAGATTTTCTTCTTTTCTCTTATTGTTATAAAATCAAATTTGTAGTTCCCCTTTTGTATGTACTTTATTTTTGTTGTTCTTCTTCTCTACTTTTCTTCTTTTGGTACCAATTGTTATCCAAGTAAGTCATAAAGCATCGAAAGAGCCTTGTCTTTGCGAGTGCCACGATAGCTCATGACGATGGATTTTTAGTTTCATTATGTACTACTTCACACTTGCAACGTCCTGATGATATAATGTGGAGGAGACGGGAATCAACTCTTACGGGCTATACGTTAAACGCCTCACTTCAAGGTAACATCATTGCAAAAGATTCAAGGTAAGCATTTGGCCAAAGGAAGTAAGTAACTTTTAGATTCTTTTTTTTAAATTCTTTAGTTTAGAACACCACAATCTACCACTTCTTTTGTCACTCCTTTTCCATTTCTTTATACATATCACTTCTATTTTCTTCATCTTCTCATTCTACGACTTTCTTCCTAATTCAACTTTAACTCCATTTTTCACTTTTCTTTTTAAGAACTAAAAGAAGAATTTTAACCATCAATTGTAGTTTAAAAGAGAACTTTTTAAAAAAAAGCTTCCATCGCTAGTCCCTCCTTGTGAATCACGACCCGCATAGCCACTTGCTATTGCCGTAGAATTGAGCACCTTACACTACTGTTTTAAAAGTTCTAAAATTCTGTATTTTTGTTCAGGTTCCAGCTCAACCAATGCCCCTGCGGTAAAAGGTAGTTGTCCACTATTATTTATTATCATATTTCCTTTTTTTCTTATTCCGCGCGTTGTCAGATCTAGATTTGAGTTTTCGTTCATAAAGTTTTTCGAAAAAAGCGGGACGGGATCAGTTTTTTTCTTTTTTACTTTGCAAACCTAGATCTCCTAGCTCTTCATCGTGATCTCCTTTTCTATTTTAATGTCGACCGCCGATCAAAACACATCTCCTACCAATTCAAGTTGCTGTCATGACAATCTAAATATGAACCATATATCACCGTGTTCAACTTTCTCACAAAATTTTGAAAATCTTAAAGGGTTGAGATCTTTGGATGCTGATCAAGAGGTTTTCATGTTATCTTTTTTTAATTTTTTCCTACAATTTCTTATATGTAAAAAATCTTGGATAACGTAGATGGAACTGTGACCTAGTTTACGTTTTAGAGAAAAAGAACCACTTTTACCATAGTCGTCTTTTTCAGTTAACAATTTCACAGTTTTGTTAACTGCGACCTCAGTCGTAGTTTTTATTTAATTTTAAAATTACCTGTTTTTCTCATATACACTAAATTGTAAGAACTACGACTAAGGTTGCAGTATATATTAAAACAATTTTTTCAGTTATTATAAACATTCTAAAATATGCGATTATAATCGCTGTTTTTAATAAACTATGTCTCAGTATCTATATAACTGTGACTTTACCTGCAGTCCATAATTACTTTACATGTACGACCTTTTGTGCAGTCCTTATATAATAAGGACTTCGACAGAGGTCGCGATATTACAAAATATCACATTTTTTGCAAAAAAACTAGACATCTTGAAAGCTGTGACTATAGTCGCAGTCTTTTATTCAATAGTCACAGCTATCTTTACAACTGCGATCTTGGTCGCAGTTTTATTTATTATAGTTCAAACGTATGATTTTCAATTATTTTTTTTAATTTAGTTCAACAATTATTTTGGTAAGATCTGAATTTACATGGAAAAATTCTGGAAACTTAGTTATTCTTTTAGGGCAATAATTTTTCTTCTCTTTGTTTGTATGAATTATTACATTAAATTTTTAATTATGTTATCAGTTTAATATATTGGCAATGGTGGCGTATTTGTACAGATGCTATAGTTAATTGAACATAGACTGTGGTCACTGTATGGATATTTCTTGAGTTAATGGAGCCTTTATTATTCCTTTGGACTGCGACTTTGGTTGAAATCATCAGTTTTATTAAAAAAATTATTTCAGAACTGCGACCAACGTCGCAATTCATATTTCACTATATTTTGAGTTGTTTGCTTCTCTTTATTCTGTATTAATTATTACATTAAAGTTTTTAATTATGTTACCAGTTTAATATGTTGAAATATGTTAATAAATAAATTGCATATTATAAAATTTAAACCTTTACAATGCACACTGCGACCTTGGTCGCAATTACGATTATATTCTTAAATTAGCCTTTTACATCTGCAACTCCAGTCGCTGATATTACTTTTTTGTAACTGTGACATTAGTCGCAGTGTATCCCATTTTGATGTAAATTATCACATTTTTGTGATTGAATCACATTGTCGTGTTGTTGGGCCAATACAAGCTATCTTGATCACAGTCAGTCTTAAAAATAGTGAAAAAATTCGACATAAGTCAAAAAAATTGCCACCATAGTTCACTATTCTCACAAACATAAGAATTAAAATAGTGAAAAAGTTTGATCATTAAAATTAAAATTAAAAAATATTTATTTACATAATTAATATTCCAAAATAAAGGCATAAATTGTCTAAAAAGAAAAAACTACATTTTAAATTCTGTTGATGAATACAAAGGACTATTCTAGTCGTCCTCGTCATCACCATCATAATCATCTTCGTCTTCCATATTATGATGGTTTTCATCTTCCGTATCACTTTCTTCCTTCTCTTCCTCCTCATTACCGTGCCTCTCCTCTTTGCTTTCTTCATCTTCACAGCGGTATTTTGTTTCATCCATGAACTCCCAGAACGGGTCATCTGTATCAAGCTCATTCTTTGACCCGTATCGAGAGAATGTATCAAAACTATATTCCCAATCATCATTAGATGAATAGCTTCTTTCAGGGAAAGATCGTGGAGAAGACATTTTTAATCTTTTTCAGAATTTTACAGAAACAAATTTCAGGAATATAATTTAGTCTGTTTGTTTTCCTTTAAAGGACACCCTTAATATATAATACATCTAGAAATTCCAAAAGGTTTATACTCTCAAACGACGTGAACATGGCGTAAATTTATTATCTGTCTTTTTGAAAAGTGTATACTTTTTAGGTGACTGTTCAGTTTTTGAAAAAATAATAGATTTTGAAATGCAATTATTTTTGCTGTGAAGACAGCAAGACTATTATTATTTTAGTTTCTTACGGTATAAAAGGCCTTGACGAGCATGTTTACTTTTCGTTAAATTAATTATTTTAATAAAACTTAAAACATATATCATAATGTCTATAAAAATATTGCATTTCTCAATTTGGCACTGTGACCATGATCGCAATGCTACCTGGAATCGGATTCATTTACTGTGACCGTGATCGCAATGCTAATAAATAAATTTATTTTTTTCATAATTTATTTGTACTGCGATCATTGTTACATTATAAGAAATTGATACAGGCGCCCTGGTTATGAATGCGACTTTGGTCGCAATACGGCTTCTCAACTCATTATTGATATTTAAGATCACTGCGACCTAGGTCGCTGACTCTCTTACATATAAAGAATGAAAAACAGGAAATCGCAATGCAGTTTATAACATATGAATAAAAATGTAGATAAATTACATTAATATATCCAACAAACCTGCTTTACAAAGAGGATACATTTATAATACACAAAATTAATATGAATGAACTAACAATATTGAAATAAAAAATTTGGTAAAATTTCAATTTTCAAATACGATCATTCGTATTGTTTCTATTTCTTCATCTCAACTTTTCTCTTTGTCTGTGAGTAACATGTTATAAGCTCGCTTCTCAGTCTCTATACATCGCCCGCCGTCACAGCATCAATAGTTGATGGAGTACCAAATGCTACACTTCCAATGTACTTGCATACATATACAGCGCAATAATATTGAAATTGTACAGGAAAAAATATTTGAGATCAAATTTTTTACGGTAATTCAGTAAGAACAAATCTTATGTAAATGTCATAAGAAATATATACCTTTTTGCCTGTTGGGGACATCTTGCATATTTTATATAGGTTTTTTTAATCTTTTATTGAAATTAATTTCAAAAATCTATAACAATCTTTCTTTCTATATTGTCAAAAGAAAAAAATTCAATATTAATGCAATTAAATGCAAATATTCAGTAATTGCAAGATTAAATTTAACTCATTATTGTTCTGGCATCTATTTGATACAATCTTAATATATTACTTGATTTATCACCTGGAAACAAAGAGTTATAAAAAATTCACTCTTGTGTGTGGCAATCCAATACCAAAAGGTCCAGTGAAATCTAACTTCCTTGGCACTGTGCTAATGATTGATCGGGAAGAACATATAATGAATATCTCTTGTCCAGTTTCTCAGCAATTTCTTGATGAAAAAAATCTTTCAAACTCTATTTTTAGATACAATACCGTATTATCAAAACCAAAACAATTCAATCATTTAAAGATTTAGTAATAAAATGTAATAAAAATATCAAACATTATATGAAAATCAAACCTGAGACCAAGATCGCAGTCCTCTTTTCTCACAATATTATTTGGGCTGCAAACTTGGTCCCAGTCACCTATTAAGCCTGAAAATGATGGTTACTAATGTTGACTGCGACTTGGGTCAAGTTGCTAATTAATCCTAAAAATTGAAGCTGAAAAATGATGAATGCGACCTTGGTCGCAGTCAAAATATTCAGGAATAATAACAACACAACGACCTTGGTCGCATTCAATTTTTTTGACTGAATAAAACAAACTACGACCAGGATAGCACTAAAAATATACTTCTTTAAAGATTCACTGCGACTCAGGTCGCAGTCAACACGTTAGGCCTTATCAATAATAAATGCGAATAGAAGATGTTTAACCATTAAAATTATAAAGTACAAAATTATATAAATAAGTGATGTTTGAATTAAATATAAAATTAAAAATAGATGTTTACCCAAGTTTCGCTTCGAAAGAATATGCTTTTTAATCCACCTTTTTTCTCTAAATGCTTCTTGTAGAAATGAATGATATTAGCATCTAAATCTCTACTGAATATCAGGTCCTATATGTTATTTTTGGCAACTATTATTCCGTTATCAGGATCCTGATATGCAATAGCACTACAGAAAAAAAGAGTTAATAATGAAATTATGATAATATAAATAACTTATATGTGATGTAATTTGAAATAAAATGAAAAAATTACTCAGAGGTGGATTTGTCCTAAAACTTTTTGATGACGGATTGTTGTTGTGGCTGTAGAATTCTGTAGGCAGTGCATTCACTCAATTCCCTGGTTTTCGGCTGAGTATTGCCCTTCTCTGCCTTGCCGAAATCATGGCAGAAATCTGATCCGCAGGAAATGGAAGAGTCTCTTCAATAGTTTTCTTATTTTATTTTGGATAAATGAAATCAGAATCATCGTGATCTTTTTCAGTACGCTTGCGTTCTTTGACTCCCCTTTCTATTGATCCTTTAGAGTAATCTACAACTTTTCCTTTTAATACTTCCTTGTGAACAGGAGTATGTTTTTGATTTTTTCCTCAGAAGCTTTGTCTTTTTGGATATCAAGGATTTGTTGAGTTAAATTTAAAGTAAAAGTTGAAAAATGTTACCAGCAATACTAATTTCAAACTTAGATCGATTGATATCATCCTCTTTCTTTTTCTTCTTCTCTTCCTCCTACTTCTCCATCTGCTCCCTCATCGTCTTTTGCTTCTCCTCCTTATTTTGCTCTTCTTCTCTACTTCTTTCTTTCTCTTATTCTACTTCTCCTCTTTCTCCTTCCTCCTTCTCTCCTCTTCTTCCATCCTCTTCTTTTCCTTCACCTCCTGCTCCTTTCTTCTCTTCTCCTCTTCTTGAATTTTTTCTCTTCTTCTCCTCCTCCTGCAGCTGCCTCCTCTTTTTCTCCTCTTCCTTTCTCCTATTCTCCTTCTCCTGCTCCTCCTTCTCCTTCTTCCTCTTCTCCTCCTCCTCCTTTGCTGTAGTGGCTTCTATTAGCAGCTCTTCTTTTTCTTCTTCTTTTTCTTCCTCCTTCACCTTTATTTTATGTTGCTGCTTTCTTAATTTTCTTTTTTTCCTTCCCTCTCTTCTTTTTTTCTTTAATTCAGCCTTGTGAGCTTTTTTATCCTCCATTTTTTCAATTTTTCTTTTTAACTCAATAACATATGCCCTCAAGTATGTATTTTTATTTCTCAAAATTTCTAGTTCTTCAGCTTGTTCATCCCGTGGTGCTGGCAAATAACCTGCAACAGTTGGTTCTTGTTCCCTCATTGTCTCCTTAACTATTTTGACAGGTTATCGTTCTATTTTTGCTGGGATGTTAACTTCAATATTTATCTCCTCTTTCTCTCCTTCATCTTCTTCTTCATTATCATCATCTTCAGCAAGAAGGTCAATTATAATTTTTTCATCATTCGAAATGTTGGTCAATCGATTAAAAATCTGAAATTCATGTTAAACAAATATCAATATAAAATTAACTTGTTAATTCTATTACTTATATCACAGCAAAATGAAACTTGTAATAGAAGAGCTATCAAACAAACTGCGACCATGGTCGCAGTCATAATTTTTAACTATAAGACAATATATCAGTACTGCGACCATAGTCGCAGTATGAATTTCATACTAAATTCGTCCCGTCTCAAGTATTGTGATCTCAGACGCAGTCAAAATCAAGAAAATAAAAGAACTGTGACCTTTGTCGCAGTTCACTTATAACGACTGAAATTTTAGCAGAGGAACTGTGACCTTGACCGATGACATAAAAATTAAAAATAAATATATAAAAAACTACTGAAGAGTCTATGGACGCTAGCTATAAAAAATTAACCTTATCTTCTTCAAGATCATTAAGATCAATTTCAATCAGGGCTCTGCTAATATTTTGGAGCTCCAATCTTACTGGCCGTAGGGTTTTGTCCTCCAAACCATTTCTCGGCTCAAAAATAGCAGTCCTTTCACATAGCCAATACTGCAACATGTATTAGTATATTAGTTTATATGAACAGTGTCAATATATAGGTAATTTTTAACAATTTTTTCTAACTATATAGTTCATACTTATAATAATTTATACGGAGCATCCTTGCAGCTCAAATGTGTTATGCCTAAAGATATCCATTGACTCAATCAGGAATTGTTAAACAACTTTAGCCAGCATATGATCTTCATCAGCTGAATATTAGCAATTTGCTCTACTATATACCACGGCGCCGTGCATTTACTGCCATAAAAGAATAGAGTGGCCGACATATACAGGATGATTAGTGTTGTGAAGTCTTGAGTTGCAAGTCTTTGTCTGTCTTTTATAATTTCATTTAAAGTCACCTGCTGCTCAAGCTGTTTGATCGAGCCAAAGCTGCACAGAAAAATAAAGAATTTTAGGAACAGTGCTAGGTCCTCAATTCTACCGTGTAGCCTAGGGCTAACGGGTCGTGATCCACAGGGAGGGACAGCGAGGAAAGCGTTATGTAAGTTTCTTTTTTTAATTTACAAAAACTAGTTAATACTTATCTTCTCAGTTTATAAAAAGAAAATAAAAATATTAAGTTAAGTTAAGGAGAATATGGTAGAAGAAGAGATGGTGGTAGTGTTGTTTTAATTATAAAAGAAAAAGAAACAAAAAGAGATAAAAAAAAAGTGTTGTTGCAAAAATCAAAAATAAAAAGAAATAAAAGAAGAATATTTACCTCTACTGTTGAACCATAATGAAATTTACCTTAGCATGGAGTAAAGCAAAGTAATAGAAAAGTATAAAGGAAAGCAAAGCTTCGGCGAGATCGAGCACAATGAAGAAAAGTGGGAAACCTCCAATGGTTGCCACCTTCAATATAAGCTTCTTGAAGAAAAGATTACAATAGTGTCACTCTACAAGAACTCTTCCTCTCTTTTAATCATGTAACTCTCTCTAACCTAAGTTTAAAAGAAAAATAAAAATTACATTAAAGAAGAAAAGAAAAATCAAAGTAAAGCTCTCTCTGAAGCGGTGCCCTTCTTGCCTTCCTTCGAGATAGGGTATTTATAGAAGAAAATCAGAGGGATAGAACGTGCATGAAGATAGGAAGAGCTGTATTTCTGAATTTGAATTCCCTTTATCTCCAAACTTGATTTGATTTATCCAGAAATTCAATTCTGATCTGTAACTTGTTGGCGTGTTGATTACCGAATATCACTTATCAAATGATAGAATTAGAATGAGTAATTAACAGAAGAATTGTAGCCCTTTAAGTCTTCTTACTGTAGAATTTTGAATTATTAGATTTGAGTTTTGATATCGAAAGTTATGATTAAAATGCTAAACTGTATTCAGCCTGAATCTGAATTTAAATTGCTTCATCTCATCCGTTGATCTTCTCTCTATCCATTTATCCTCTTTGATTTTCAATTTGTCTTCTAAAATTGATAAGATATTCACTTATCTTCAGCGAAACAGATAGGGTCTTCAAACAATCCATTTTTTCATGAAATTAGATGATATTATCTTATCTGATATATCCAGTTTTCAGATAAGATAGCTTCTAGAACCTTTGGATTTGAATCGATTTCCTTTCTTTTGAATTTTTGAATTTAATTGGATAAATTTTATGATTATCTTCTCCCTATCATACCCTATATGATTAGGACATTAAGATAAGTTATTTGCAATATTCATTATAGAATATAAATAGGAATGTAATAATATTTATATTATATATGTGTCCAAACACACCCCACATTTATCTTTTGCTCATCCTCGAGCAAAACAAAGAGAAACAAAAACTAAACTAACCAAACCTAACTCACTTTCATAGAAATTACGGTTGTGCTTAGCACGTGCAACAAGCCGTTAAACCTTTAGGTTACCCCTAGAGGACGAGTTTTGTCTCGTGAGGGTTTTCAGTAGATTGCACCCACAAAATTCATGAAGAAAAAGAAATGAATTGTTAGTATTTTTTTTGAAAACACATTTTGAAGAAAAAAAATATTTGAAGTATTAATATCAAATTTCAAGTAATCTATAAGTCAAAGGATTATTAAACTCAGTCATTCCTAAACTTAGTCTTTATCCAAAAACTTGTTTCAATTAAGGTAAGGATTAAAATAGTATTTCTCATCTAGTCTATTATTTATCCTAAGTCATATGCACCTTGTGATCGTGAAAATTTGGCTCAGGATTCTTCAACTCTAGATCTTATGCCTTATTATTTTCTTTTTTTAATTTATGACGGTAATATCCCTTAGCTCTATTAGGCTTTCTAATTAGCCCATGTAACGAGCCTAAGTCGGTGACTCCCAAACCAGACGGTTTTAGGGCACCGGGTGAGAAAAACCCCTAAAGACTTAGGACTCGAGCAAATAAGGCCACAAAACTAAGGATTTTTATTTATATGAACCACTTTAAGGCGTGGATACTTATGCTTTATGAGGCACAAATACCCAGCTTAATCAGAGGATTTTTTTGATATATGTATATATATATTTTATATAAAGTATAAGAATCTTTGTTTTAGAACCCTAAGTGTATAAGTGTATAAATTATGCATATTTCATCAAGGTAAAAATTAAGACTAAATTACTTTTCTAATTTTCTTCCTAACCTCAAAATCAAACAAATAATTTTACTTTGACCGAGTATAAGAAATTCTAAGTATGTTCCTCTTATTTCTTAAAATTAACTTAATTTCTTATAAAAATAATTCAAAATATTAATTTCCATTTCAAAAAGTTTTTAAAGAAAGGATTTTTTTTTAAATTAGTAAAGTTAGTATGTTAGTAAACCCTCCCCCACACCTAACTCATGCATTATCCTGAATGTATGACTGAAATGCAATAATACATGAAAAAGGAGAAAGAAGGGGAAATTGTCACCTCAAGGTGGTGGTTCCGGTGGTGGTCTTATTGGGCCAAGTATTTCTGCCCAATCTAAATATTGTGGATTTTCTTGGAGCCCACCTTTCATCACCTCTTTCTTATTAATATTTTTATAATCCCCAATATGAATAGGATCATGCAAGATCCTAGCATGAAATTTTTCTCAGTTATTTGACTAATCTTGGGATATCATCACGAAGTCATATTGATCTAAACCTTGGTCCAACAGTGGAATGTAGTTTTGTGGAATAGATGATTTGGGCTCAACAATGAAAGGAATAGGAACCGATACTGACTCGGGAATAAAACTCAAATCAAGTTTAGGGTCGAGAGTTAGAGTTAGTTTATGGGTTTGGTCTAAACCATAGAATTCAAGTTCACATTTATTTCCCAATAATGGGATGTGACTATCCAATATAGTTGGTTCAGGTTCAAGCTTTACGGGGATAGGAATCAGTGCTGGCTTCAGAATTGGGTTCAAATCGGGTAAGGATACAAGAGTCAGCATAGATTCAAAAAGTGGAACTGAATCACAACATTGAAAATCAGTTTCACATTCATCTTCAAGTTCAATCTCATTGAAATAAAAACTTGCCAATTTGTCATTGGGTTGATATTGGTCAAGTTCAAAATTATGTGGTGAAATTGAATCTTGGTTAAAATCTCCAAGATACCATGATTCTTCATCAATATGGCTAAGAGAATCAGCAATGATCGAAAATGTGTTATGTAGAGTTTCCTCATTCCTATCATTAATTGTGTTGACCAAATGACTCACTTTTGCTTCTAACCTATTAAGAGATCTGAGACAATCCGTTTGGGATTGAATACAATTATTTTGGGACTGAATCATGAATTCCATATTCTTTTCTAAGTCAATAGGTTCTTCTTGTTATGGTAGGACTTGGAAATTAGAGTAAGGATCTTGGATTTGGGAATTATTTGAGAGAATTGAGTCCGCTATGATTTGTACTTGTCGTGTGGACTCAAGGAAGGCTTCAAAAATCTTTTCTAAAGAAGATTTCTCTTATATAGGTTGGTCTTGGTATAGATTATATGAAGCTATTTGTTGGTAAGGTTGTTGATAGTAACACTTGGGAGAGTTGTATCCCCACTGACTCAAATTGTCCCATTCTTGATCATAGTACTGGGATTGGGGCATATATTGATTCGGATAAGACCAATATGGCATAATTAGTTGGTTAAAGTTATGTAATGTCGGGTTGGTAATATCCGAATTGAAAGATGTTAGGGTGAAATATGGATTTGAGTTATAATCAGAATAATTGTAATTATAATCCATGTTCACAAGAACAAACAAAAATAAACAAATAAACAAACAAGAAAATAAAGAAAAATCTAGCCTATGTTAGGGTAGAGCTTAGACCTAAACGACTCCTAACTGTTGATTATCCACAGGAGGTATATTACAGAACCTGACCGCAAGTTAATGGCCAGGTAGGGATAAGATTGGTGGGAGGTATCCACGCTTAAAAGCGGCGGGCCTAATTATGCCAAACCACTGGCTTTCAGGGTTTCACCCCAATCCCTAACCTTAGACACTTATTTGACAAGAGTCAACTTCTAACAACTTCTCCCTTAGGTCAATCCCTATTTGAGTCTGAGATGTTCTTAGGGCCAACGTCTATTCAATTTTATGTTAGGCTGGGTTAATGAGTGAGGAGATGGTTTTTGGGCTAAAAAGGATTATAACTTCCCCACCTTATCTTGTTTAAGGATATGCCCTTAGTCTTTTTAGTGCAGTGTACAAGTATAAAGCAAAAGGAAACATTCAAGCAATATGAATCACTCAAAATATATTTTCTAAACTATATGCAATGTACACATACTTTTACTCTAGCACTCTTCAACAGTAATGTAAAGAAACGAAATAGACAGATGCCCTAAGATGTAAGAGTCTAAACGTTTTTTTAGCATTTAGAAAGCAATAAGTTACTATTGATTAGAAATATGTACAAAGTGAATTAAACAGATAAACTAATAATTGCAGAGAGCTAATCTCTGAAAAGCAACCTGCAAGAGACTACAGTTAGTAGAACACCATAGTTGTGGGCTCTGATGCTCTTCCTTCTTGGACAGAGGCACAGAGTGGCAATATGTCCACTGCAGCTCCTAGTTTTCTGTAATTAGTCCCTGTATACCAAAACAAAAAAAGAAAAAGAGATTAATTCGTTAAAGTAAATCAAAAGAAAAGAAAACTTACCGTCCCTCCCTGTCAACGACGCCAAAATTTTGATCGAGCCAAACCTGCACAGAAAAATAAAGAATTTTAGGTACAGTACTAGGTTTTCAATTCTAACGTGTAGTCTAGGGCTAACGGGTCGTGATCCACAGGGAGGGACAGCGATGGAAGCGTTATGTAAGTTTCTTCTTTTAATGTACAAAATTAGTTAATACTTGTCTTCTCAGTTTATTAAAAGAGAATAAAAATATTAAGTTAAGTTAAGAAGAAGATGGTAGAAGAAGAGATGGTGGTGGTGTTGTTTTAATTATAAAAGAAAAAGAAACAAAAAGAGATTAAAAAAAGTGTTGATGCAAAAATAAAAAATAAAAAGAAATTAAAGAAGAATATTTACCTCTACTATTGAATCATAATGAAATTTACCTTAGCATGGAGTAAAGCAAAGTAATAGAAAAGAATAAAGGAAAGCAAAGCTTCGGCGAGATCGAGCACAATGAAGAAAAGTGGGAAACCTCCATTGATTGTCACCTTCAATATAAGTTTCTTGAAGAAAAAATTACAATAGTGTCACTCTACAATAACTCTTCCTCTCTTTTAATCATGTAACTCTCTCTACCTAAGCTTAAAAGAAAAATAAAAATTACATTGAAGAAGAAAAGAAAATTCTAAAGTAAAGCTCTCTCTGAAGTGGTGCCCTTTCTGTCTTCGAGGTATGAGGTTTTTTATAGAAGAAAATCAAAGGGATATAACGCATATGAAGATAGAAAGAGCTGTATATTTCTGAATTTAAATTCTCCTCTTATCTTCAAACTTGATTTAATTTATTCAGAAATTCAATTCTGATCTGCAGCTTATTGGCGTGTTGATTGCCGAATATCACTTATCAAATGATAGAATTGGAATGAGTGATCAACAGAAGAATTGTATCCCTTTAAGTCTTCTTGTAGCATTTTGAATCATTAGATTTGAGTTTTGGTATCAAAAGTTATGATTAAAATGCTAAACTATATCCAGCCTGAATCCAAATGTAAATTGCTTCATCTCATCCATTGATCTTCTCCCTATCCATTTATCCTCTTTGATTTTTAATTTGTCTTCTAAAATTGATAAGATATTCACTTATCTTCAGCGAAATAGATAGGGTCTTCAAACAATCCATTTTTTCCTTAAAATTAGATGATATTATCTTATCTGATATATCCAGTTTTCAGATAAGATAGCTTCTAGAATCTTTGAATTTGAATCGATCCCTTTCTTTTGAACTTTTGAATTTAATTGGATAAATTTGATGATTATCTTCTCCCTATCATACCCTGCATGAATTAGGACATTAAGATAAGTTATTTGCAATATTCATTACAGAATATATGTAAGAATGTAATAATATTTATGCTACATATGTGTCCAAACACTGTTCATCCTTTGTCACATCTAATTCAGTCCTCCTTCTTTTCTTCACCAGAAAATCATCCAAAGCTTCTTCAATGGATACTTTCGTGATCTTCTTAATATTTAAGAAATATTATTTTATCACATTCTGTCCTTAAGTGTACCGTTCTTATTCATAATGAAATCTGTCACATTGATAGGTAGACTATATGTTAGGGCAACATTCTCTACTGTTAACTCAATTAGTTTACCCCAAATAAGAAAGGTTCTTGACTCGCTATCATATTACTCTACAATTTTCAGTACAATTATGTTTCATTGCCTTTGTCAGCACCAAACTTCTAGTTATAGAAGGCTATGAAAATTGCACCAAACGGGGTCTCCTTCATTGCATTCACAAAATCTGCCTGAATGTACTTTTTGTATTTTCTAATGAATTCGCACATAGGTTTTAGGCTCGATCTCATAGGACGAACTTTCAGTTCTTTCTTACCTATAGATGTAGAAACATTAATAACATAAGTACAAAATTAAAAAAATGAAACACGGTCGCAGTTCTTTTAAATAAATTTGGAAAAGAAAAACAACTGCGACCTTAGTCGCAACAGTAGATAATAATTTATAATACACTGTGACCAAGGTCGCACTGTTAAATAACAGCAACAGATGTCACATTTTTCTAATTAACCTAATTAATTAACTAATGAGGACCTTGATCAATGGTTCAGAGCACTGCAACCTTTGTTTTATCATAATGCGACCAGGGTCGCAGTATCCTATTAAGTTAATTTAGTAGAACAGACCGCGCTGTAGTCCCACAAAAGAGAGAGAAGAGATGGCAACACTGCGACATCGGTCACAGTGCTTTAAAAAAAAGTAATCTTAAAATCAAAACGAACGTTAATAAATTTTAAAAAATATATTTTATTCACAGATTACGACCTAGGTCGCAGTAACATATTAAGTTAATATAAAAAACTGCGATCCAAATCGACCAAGTGGAATGAAAAAATACTATGACCTTCGTGACCGTGGTCTCAGTGTTAAAAAAATTTTAAAATTTCAAAAAAAAATTCTCTAATAAGATCGTTAATTCCTATTTTCGTTTCTCCTTACAATATGACTTTTATCAGAGTTTCAGGGTAGAAAATTAAAAATTATTGTTTTAAAACACATAAATAGATTTAATTTTGATTCTTACTTCTTTAAAACAAAAGGTGACTTTTTTACTTTTAATTGCGATCATGGTCGCAGGCTTTTAAAATTAAAAATTTTAAAAAGTATTTTTAAAAAGCCAAGATTGTTGAAAATTTAAGAAAAATTAAAAATTTGATGGAAAAATTTAGCATTATTTTCTTCTTGGAATAAAAATTCAAAATTGAATTAAAAAGAATTAGTGCAAGTGTCACTTTTGAATTGAAGTTAAATTAAACAAGGAATTTTTTAAAAAAACAAAAAAAATTAAATCACAACTGAAAAAATCAAAATATGAAGGGTTACAGAACCTAAAAAATTTAGGTTCTCTAGGTTTCCCCTTTACCTTTTCACGCGGATGATTTCTTGAGCGCCATCTTGATCAAATCTTTATTTTAAAAAAATAAATTTTTGAATGGAGTTGTTTGGAAAGTTTTGGAATCAAAAACACTAAATGTTTTCAAATTGATAAACTAAAAAATTCAAATCTGTAATTTTTTTTAGAAGGAACGGTTTTACAGATAATAAAAAGTTGTAAGGGAAGGTATTTTAGTCAAAGTAATTGTTGAAGTGACTGATGGCTTATTCGAGCGGGATTTTTTATTTTTTATCCGCCAAATTTTTTACAAATGCATGGCTAAATGTTGCCACATCCCACCGACTGAGAAACTCTCTTAGCTGGCGGCTGAGGTATAGAAACCCCTATATATATATACGTAAACATACATACATACATACATATATGTATTTGTATTATACTTATTATTATTACTACTACTATAAATTAATTATTTTGAATTATTATTGTTTTTAATAAATTATAATCATTTCTAATTATTATCATTGTTACTACTATTATTTATTTATTATTTTATTATCATTATTACTTGTTATTTATTAACCATTCTTCATTATTATTATTGTTTTTACGTGTGTATTGAGAGATTATTATTAAAAAATAATCAAGAATTATTAGCTGAGGGATATAGAACCAATTGTCGCGAGTTTCGACTTCATCATTTTGGATTTTTTCAATATTTTGAGGCTCAAGCAGCAACAGGCTATTGTCTGCGGATAATGCACAGGGATTTTGTCTTAACATATTACTTGATTACATATATTAAGAGAATATTAAAGATGAAAAATTATGTTGTGTTTTTAAATATGAAATATACAATCGTAGTGTTATAATCAGTTTATTATTTAAAATGAAAATGCTAATATTTTATATATTTTTTAATTATTTCTTATATTACCTTTTGACTACCCTGAATAAAATTCCTGCGTCCACCACTGGCGGTTAGAATTTATTACTTCACCCCCTCCCCTGGATATTTTTCAACCTACCCAAAATGCCCCTTCTGATTAGTTCACCTAAAGAATTTATGAGTCCACCTCTCATTTTTTTCAAAATTTTTCAAAATGGATATATTAATATTGGATATTCATAATACTTTAGAATTTATTACTTCCCACTCCCCGATTTTTTTCAAACTACCCAAAATGCCCCTTCTGATGAGCTCACCCAAAAATTTATGAGTTCACCCCCTCATTTTTCTCAAAATTCCCAAAATGGATATATTAATATTGTGTATGTTGGATATTCATAATATTATTATTAATATACAATAAAATATGCACAAATTATGTAGTATATAAAGGAGTATAATGAGGGGTAATTGTTAGAGGAAGGATATTTTTTTTATACTATTTGGACAGCTCTGCACCTAATTTTTTGTAGGGGTTATTTATTGTGCCAAGGAATTTTTCGTACAAAAAATTATGTGGCAACGTCTGAGAATTGTGGTCTGTGTTTGCATATCTTTAGTCAGTTTATGGTGGAGAGGAGAACACATAGAGATGTTGAGTTCATTGAGAGCAGGGGAGAAACCAGAGAGGATAGATAAAAAATAAATAGAAAGAAAAAAGAGAAAATGAAAAGAAAAGAGAGGGTTTGGACTTTGTTGGGCTAAGTTTGAGCTACAAGAAATAATAAGAAGAAAATAGGGAGAAATATTTAGGAATGGGCCTTGGGCTTGAGTTACAAAAGAAAATCATAAGAGGAGAAAATGAAGAACAAATAAAAATTAGTCTTGGGCTCTATAGACTTAATTATAAAGTAAGGAGAAATGATTGGGCTCTATAGACTTAATTATAAAGTAAGGAGAAATGAGAGAAGAATGGTTCATATTAGTATCTAATTATTGTTACTTCGTATATTATGAAATATAAGAGTATTTTGCATGTGATATGGGGTGTGGGCTACGCTAATTAGTATAGGTTAGGAAAACTAAGAATAATTTTAAGAAAATGAAAAGAAAAGAATATTAAAAATAATTATATCTTGCAGTGAGTAGGTGAAATCATCATTTTTTTGGATGCCAATAACCACACTAAGTGAGTGCAGAAGACCCAGGAAACTGATGAGTGTAGTTATTTGAACCCACAAAGGTGATGAGTTCCCTCAATAATAACCTCACATATCATAATATTAATTACATTATTTAGCACTTTGAGCTTTCGAGCCTTTGCGCTCAGAAATTAAATAAATGGAGATGGAAAGGGAAAATAAAAGTGATGCAGGCATGTGCTCTAGGCTGAGCTTGGCCAAGCCTAAAAGAAAAAAAAGAGAAAATGGAAATGCCATGGGCTTGGGCCTGGCTCATTCTTTTGTTTAATCCAGGACAGTAATTACAATTTTTTAAATTATAAATTATATGTAATTAGAGTTTTTATTACAATTTAAGAATTATAAGTAATTATAATTTATATTATAAAATAATAATATTGATAATGATTGCTACAAAATATTAATTAAAGTTAAAATTAAAATTATTACAAGATGATAAGTAGTTCTTTAAACATTTTATTAATTAAGTAATTCTCAAGTTGATAATTATTAATGACTGTATTATAACTTGTGGCGGTAATAATTAATATAATTATTTTATTTGTTGAAGGAATTTAATAATGAGATATCATAAACTATGTTATACAATAATAATTTTCATGATATATGTATGTGCGCGTGTGTGTGTATGTATATATATAAAGAGGAGAGGATGACGGTGGTGCGAAGGGCACATGCAGGAGTTTGTTATTATGAGAGGAAGAGAGAGACATAAAAGAGAGTGGACCATGAGCTAAAAATATTAAGAATAATTATAAATTACTATTGTTATTATTAACATTATTATTAATTAGTATTACAGAATAGAAACATTATTCACACACATCACAAATATTTGACAGTAGTATTTCTGATCAAAAATATTTTTAAATAAGAAAATTATATGTAAATTTTATTTATCAATATTGTTCAAGCATACATATTTTCAGAAAAATACATAAATACATACACATGTATGTATTTGTAAAATATATAATTTATTTATTTGAAATACATATTTTATGTTGAGAATAATATGATTTATTTATTAACGTAATTTATTACAACACAAACAATTTGATTAATTGTATAATTATAAGTATTAGTAAATAAATATAAATAGCGCTGTGAGTTCAACAATTGATTAATTTGTAAAATATAAGTATTTTTGTACGTGTGTCAATACTGATATCTGATACCTAGTTTAACCACTTGGTAGCTGGATTGAGGTTATTTCTACTCAAGATATTATTTCACAATATTTTAAATTTTTCTAGATTTTTTGGAATTTTTGAAAATGATTAGAGAAGAATCTCAATTCGGGATCGACCAGTGTCAAATATTGACTCTGAAATTTTAATTAACAATTAGGGATGAATTTTGGGGATCTGACTTCACAACAATGTTCAGAGTAGGGGTGAGCATCGGTCGGTTCGGTTCGGTTTTTGCTAATTTTTGCAAAACCGAACCGAACCGATTAGACTTAGTAACCGAACCGAACCGAACCGACTAAGTTCGGTTCGGTTTTTTCGGTTAGGCCAATATTTTTCCATCATTTCTTACATTTTTTAATCACCATTATATTATCATCCTTTAATATTCTAATCCCAAATATTCAATACCCAAATTAAAAATAAGAAAAAGACCCTAACCTTAATGTGAATTAAAAATTTCATATTCTAAAACTTTTATGCTATATTTAGGCTTTTATATCAAAACTCACATAATTATTACTAACTTTTAATGGCAAGAATGAAAAAAAAAGAACTATATTAATATAAATATTATTCTAAATTGTGATGGTGTACTTAACATAACTTTTACATATTCAACATAAAAAAGATGGTATTGCTAGAAGTAATGAGATAAATTTTCACCAGTTTTTATTATGAATTATATGATTCACTAAATTGAATTTGGGTGGGGTGATATGTAGGGTAAGAGATTCGGTTCGGTTCGGTCGAGTTCGGTTTTGAAACACAAAACCGAAACCGAACCGAACTAGAGCGGTTCGGTTCGGTTCGGGTTCGGGTTTCGGTTTTGGTCGGTTATTTCGGTTATAACCGAACTCTGCTCACCCCTAGTTCAGAGTGACATTTTCCATTTTTGTGAATTTTTGAGGATTTTTGAATTAATAGGAGTTTAATCTAATAAACAAATAATTAAATACTGGTTTATATAAAAATGCAATTAAAATAAAATAAAACAAAAATTAAAACAAGAAAACGCTCCTTCCTTGGGAGTTCAAGTTTAGAACCTGTGACACACAGGGTTCGGTTCATGTGTGTGAGCCACACACACATACAATAAGAGAACCAAACCCGCGTTTACACGTGGACTAGTTCTCTTATAATATATTATGTGTGTGGGCCTCACACACATATTATAAGAGATTATAAGAATTTCAATCCACGTGTCAACGCGGGATTGATTCTCTTATTGTATGTGTGTGTGGCTCACACACATGAACCGAACCCTAACACACATTAAACCACCAACAACACATTAAATGCACCAAGCATGATGCCTTTATAGCTTTTAATATAAAAAAGTTGCCAAATATATTTAACCTTTTTTTCTTTTATCTTTTATTCATACAAATAAAATAAGAAAACCCGCATGTTATATAACAAGTTTCGAACCCATAACCTTCTTTTCCATTAAACTGGAAAAAGAGATGGAAAACATTTAGTTAGGGTTGAACGACTTGACATGGATCGTTACGATTGAACCCGACATTAAGTAAATTAGAGCGAAAATTATTCTAAATTTACAGTTTACTTTGTGTTCGCATAAAAGAACATAAAATCATGTGAACTGAATACAAGTGCAAAAATAAGGACAAGAGACTATCTAAATGCTATAAACGCGAACTAATTCAATTTGTTTACTTTATTAACTAATGTGACTCTCATTTTCAAGGCAACACATCTCAACAAATTTCTAGCAACAATATGCCTTACATTCTTTCATGACAACATATTAAATAATTTTTAGAAACACTTTAATAATAATAAATTTTTAAAAAAAGTGAGGTCGTTCGGTTTGAACTATAGTTACAAAGATTTGCACTATAATAATAGAGGAGGTATCGATTAAATTACAATGCATGTTCACTTGTATGTAGCTTTGTTGAAAATTTTATATCTATTTTCTTTTAAATTAAAACATGTAATAATTAAAACTTAGCACAAATCAAATTAAACATATATTAATTACTAAACATGAAATAAAATTATAACAAAGATTAAGATTGCTGGCCTGGGAGATGTAGTCGTGTGACGCACTGTCCTAGAAGACAAATGTCAGTCTTCTCGTCCGAGCATCAAATTGGCCCCGTCAACTAGGGGTAAAGACTCGCCCAGAATCACCAGCACCTGGGCTCGGACACTAGCACCAGGCCTCTGCTTAGATTCGAAATGGTTGCCAAAAAAATAAAGAAATGAGAAAAAAATTTAATGTAGACTTAATCCCTTCTCATGAAGAGTAAGCCTCAAAAGAAATTTCAGGGAGAAAAAAGAGAAAATGAGAACTGTGTGTTGAGAACTAAGCAAGATTCTATTATAGCCTTAGAACCCCAAGTTGTTGTAACAACTGTTGGCCCAAAGGCCTTCCACTCTAGTTTTGATGATGATTAACTCATGTAGTTATGTTTACTAATAATCTTGTGATGTTTAGTTTCAGATACTTAACCAAGATATTAGTAGGTGATTAGCTTCAACAAAGGTCCCGAGCGACAAAGTCATATCTAGCACTCATTGGAGTCAAGCTCGGTGGATCACGGTTTGGATCGAGTCGGCTTGAAGACGGAGTTCGTCAAGAAGAATTCGGTACATAGTTTAGTTTTTGTTTTAAATCCATTTGTAAAGACTAGATAGTGTGATATGCTCAAGTTCACAACACACACTTGTTTAAGTTTTCATGTTTATTGGTTTTTGGTTTTTGATTTAACCGATCTTGGTTTTCATGAATAGATAGAATCAAAACAATTTTACATTGTTTAATGTGTATTAGATTTGTTCTATATACATCTATGCCTCATATCTTAGACAAACTTATTTTGATATGCCTATTCATGTGTTTGGAGTTTTGTGTTTTAACAAAACATATTTTCGGATTTAATATCAAAAACATTGATATATATCTTTATATGTATATTGGAGTATTTCCATATACTATATGCTTCAAGTTGTTTCAAATATCATGTTTTTGTATTTGGATGAGTTTTGGACAAAACGAATTTTAATTCAAATAAAAATCCAAGTTTTAGAAAATACAGTTTTTGGTTTTCGGTAAAATTTCCTTAACACAAAAAGAGTTCAAAATGTTTGTAACTTGGTTTGATTTTTACTCAAACAAGTTTGTATATCAATGTATTATACTGAACTTATTTTTTGGATTTTTAGAGATTTTATGGGATTTTATTTAAGATAAAAAGTCAACTTTTCTATCCCTATATTAATCCTGCCCTGGCTTCTGCCGGTCGACCGGGTTGGTCGACCGAGCTAGGAGTCGGTCGACCGAGTCGATCGACCGACGTGCACAACCGTGCACGCCAGCTCTGGCTGGAGGGCCGGTCGACCGGGTCGGTCGACTGCCAGAGAGCTTCTGCTCTCTAGAAAGCCCCGGTCGACCGGGTCGGTCGACCGGCAGAGAACTCTGCTCTCTATTCCAAGCAGCGGTCGATCGGGCCGGTCGACCGAGGCTCCAACGGTCGGATTTTTGACCGTTGGCGATCGACCGGGCCGGTCGACCGACAGCCGTCTGGGCTGAAAAATTGCCCCAACGGCTAGTTTTTTCTAGGGCCTTTAAATACCCCATTTGAGGGCTGTTTTGAAAAAGACTTTGAAAAGCAAAAATTCTCCTATCTACAAGTGTTTTATACAAGTTTTCAAAAGTGTTTTTAGAGGCAAAAAGGATTCATCTTTATTTATTTTAAAGGGTTGGAAAAATCAAAGAAAATTGGATATTTGGGATACTGTTTTTTGATCTTCATTTCAAACTTATTCTAGTTGTTTCCCAAGCATTTTTCTTTGAGTTTTTGATTTCCAAACTCTTTGTTTTCCACACTTGAGCTATATCTTGCTATCCTATCTATAGGATCTTTTATTTGTGGAAAAATTGGTTTGTGGTTGAGATAGACCACCAAGTTGTAACCCTCCTTACTTGTGATATCCCTCTTGTGTAGAGGTTGATTTGGAGAGGTGGTTGGCTCCCTCTAGTGAGAGGTGGAGTTGGTGTTGGAATCCCTCAAGTGTGAGGTGATTGATTTTTATTGGCTAAGTGCCTACCCCTCTTGTGTGAGGCGGTGTTTGTGTTGGTTGTGCATTGCCTCTAGTGAGAGGTTGAATTCGGTTGAGAGAGGAGTTGTGTACTCCCGGTTGTATTTGTCCCAAATCCTCAGTGGAGGTTCCCTGTGTGGGAGTCCTGTGTGGACTAGTGGATTGGAAATCCTTCTGTGTGAAGGCGGGAACGTAGAGCTGGGTGCTTGAACCTCGAAACATATCTAAGTATTTGCGTTTGATCCATTGACTCTAACTCTCTCTCTCTCTTTACTATTGTGCGTTGCATCATTCATATTGTCATATATCCATTATATGCTTGGTTTGTTTGTGTGTACCTCACTTGTGCTTAACCACGAGAGCTTCATATAGTGCCTCAACTCTTATTCAGAGGAATCAAGAGGGGTTAGTCCAGAGCCCTTCACTGGGAATTCGGCTACACTCGTTGGTTGCATTAAGTGTAGTTGCAATTAAGTTTTAATTTCCGCATTTAGTTCATTAGATTAGCAGTACACCTATTCACCCCCCTCTAGGTGTACTTACAATTGGTATCAGAGTCTACGCTCCTGATATTTGGTTTAACCACCTAGGAGTGTGATCTTGGTTAGCTAATCTATCATTTGCATTTGCACATTTATATTGTTTACACACACTCATGGATTGCTTGTCACCTCCCATGTTTGATGTCTCCAACATTGACATGTGAAAATTTAGGGTGTCCATATACTTGAAAACCCTAGGCTTACATGTTTTCCTTGCCGCTACCAAGAAATCCTATCTTGGTAATAGCAACCATATAGAGGCCAATGCACAAGCCCTTGAGGCACTTAGAAGCACGCTAAACAAAGAATATCTTATGATTGTTTCTAACTGTGATTCCGCTTTTGCAGTGTGGAACACGTTGACCTCCTCCAAGCTTCAATTGCCAATCCAAACGGAGGATGAATCTAGTGGAGAATCCGAGCAACAATGCTACATGGTCCAAGGGAATGACTCCCTTGAGGTATACTCGGAAACTAAATTAGATTGTGATGATGCTAGTTCTTCATGTAATGACTATGTTGATCCAAATGCTTTGAATGAAGAACTTTCTATTGTGTGTGAAAAATTATTAGAAAAGTATAATCTTTTGAAAAAGAAGACTTTTGCTTTGAATAAAGAAAATGAAAATTTGTCTTCTAGACTTGATTTGATTTTGCAAGAGAAAAAAGAGACTTCTAGTGAACGTGACTCACTTAAATCTCAACTAGACCTTGCCCTAAAGAAAATAAATTTTTGAAAAATAAAAATGATTGTGAAATTATTTGAAGAAAAATGAAAACTTGTCTTCAAAAGTTGATTTTGTTTTAGAAGAAAATGATTCTCTAAAAATGAAAATTGTTTCTATTTCAAAGGAATTGGAAATTGTTTCAAATAAAAATATTTCTTTGAAAAATGATTTAGATACACATGTTCGTCATGCTAGTGTAGCTTCATCATCTAGCTCACATATTGCATGCTCCACTTCTTCTAACATTGAAAATGATATATCTATGCTTAAGAAGAATATGGATTGTTTGGGCTCCACTTTGAGCCAATGTGCTTTAAAACCATACGCGTTTGGAATCTATGTTTCGAAAGAAACAAGTTCCATCTTTGCATGCACACAAATCATGGCATACACATGCTCCTCACGTACACACCCATAACACTATGTATGCTTATGTGTACACTTGTACACATTGTGGACGTAAGGGCCACCTTGCTAAATTTTGCTATGATAAAATACATGATGTAAATTTAGCAACTAAATTGTTTGGGTTAGGAAAGGAGCTAACCCCCATGGACCCAAAAGAGTGTGGATACCAAAGACCACCCCTATTGTTTTGATGTAGGTGTGGGCTCTCACATGACGTGAGAGTGATGGTGCCTTGAAGTGGATGCGTTCCGAGCTTAAAGAGAACAATTTGAATGCATCACTTTCAAGGGGAGTTTGGTGGGAGGACCACCTTGTTTTGGAGAGATGGAGAGTTTCCCTCTTCGGTTTTGGTAACAATCTCTTACTCCTCATTTATTGTTTACATGCTTTTCATATCATTGTTTTTAGCATGTCTTGATGTTTCATGATTAATATGTCATATGCCATGATATTTAGATTAGTGATATACATGTTTAGTTATTTGAGACACCCATATTTAATATGGATTTATATCTTTGTGCTCTCACATTTGTTTTAACTAATGTGTATGTCCTAAATTTATGCATGTGCATGTACATAATGATCATATTAGTTTTGTATTGATTTTCATGCTTCATGCTTTGATTACATGTTTAGATGTTAGTTTTCATTAAAACTTTGGTATATACTTGTACAACTAGTGAGCCACAAATAGATCATTATATGTTTTTGCTTGAAAGCTCATTTGTACTCATTAGATGTACTAGTATGGCCTAGTTTTGATGATTCATGCATTTGACTTGTATTCCCCATTTTACATATTTTTCGTGTTTATGTTTAACTTCATGTATATGTCCATTTTGTCTAAACTATTAGATATACATATACATCCTTGAGCCACTTGCGTTCATGCATATACTTTTGTGGACTCGTTATGTTTGGATATGTATGTATACTTCAGTTTGTACAAAACATACATATGCCTTGAAGATTAAATCGTTTTGATGATTTTCATATTTTAAGGAATTTTGTATTTGAATTTGATTGCCTATTTTCATGATAATGTGTTTCGCATTACTCTTGTACACTTACTTTATTTATTGTTTTCTCATGATTTTATTTTCATGAGTATGATATGGGCTTTATAGATTTTGAGTGTTTGGTGATCATGTGATTTACATGTTTTTCATGAAATTTATTTTTGTTTTATTCCTTACTTGAAGGATTTCGTACTAGTTTACAAATTTTTCTTATAACTAGTTCGTATTCTTCATTTTGGAAGAGTTTTCAATTATGCTAAACTATTTTCAAACCTATTTTTGAAAACCCTTTCCATTCAAGGGCGGTTGGTTGGACGACCATGCCTTGTATGCTTATTATGAAAATCTTTTTAAACATGTACATGAAATGTGTGGAAGGTAATATGAGTTATACACTTAATCTTCTTGTATTTTCAATTTGTATCACTATTGACATTCTTTTTGTATACTCATATATATGTTTTATTTGTGCTTACTATATCTCTATATCTTTGAGCACAAATTTGGTTATGCTAAGCTTGATCTCTAATGACTATTTTATTTCAATTGACTATGTTTCAATTGGTATTTGATACAAGCTTATGCATCATTTATTTGGTATTTCATAAAGGGGGAGCAAAATTTACATTTCACCTTTCAATTGGTTTTGGTATTCTACTCCCACATTTTATGTTAAAAATGATTAAAAAAAAGATATTGATTATTTTTGGTGTCATATGCTTTAATGAAAAATTACTTTCAATTGGTACTAATCTTTACAAATTGGTATCAAGATTATCTATAAGTTTACTTAAAATTGGTATGTTTTATTGATATCAAATTTTTGATTTATTTACTTACAATTGGTATTTAATTTGTATTTACTTACAATTGGTATCAATTGGTATTTAAATCTATATTTGTTTTATGTACCGCATTATGTACTTTCAAATTATGTACTTTCAATTGGTATGTTTTGTTTCATTGATATCATGATGCAATAAATTGATATATTTTTTTCTTCTTTCATTTGGTATCAAGAAAGTTTTGTTTAGATTTCATCCCTTATTGATATTTTTTTTGTTTAAGACAAAAAGGGAGAATATTATTTTTCTTTGACCCCTTTGTTGATGATTGACAAAAAGGGGGAGAAGTATTTGAGTTTATATGCATGAGTTTATATGCATGTTTATTGTTTAGTGATTATCTTCCAATTGGTGTTAAGAATTTGTTTTATTGATTGGTATCAAGAGGCTTAAGTTTTTTTTAGCCTTGATTGGTATCAAGAGCTTAAGTTTTTTATTGAAATTTTTATTTGTATCAAGAGCTTAAGAACATGTTTATTTAAAAAGGAATTTATTTTAAAAGTTTGGTATCAAGATTAAGTTTTTTTAGCCTTGATTGGTATCAAGAGCTTAAGTTTTTTATTGAAATTTTATTGGTATCAAGAGCTTAAGAACATGTTTATTTTAAAAAAGAATTTATTTTAAAAGTTTGGTATCAAGAGCATGTTTATTTCATGTTTAGTATTAAGAGCATGTTCATTTCATTATTTTTATGCATATTGATGCATATCCATGTTTAGTATTCATTGCATATCTTATTGTTTATTGCTATGCATGAGTTAAGGGGGAGCTTCCTTGAAGCTTAACTTTAATTCATGCACATATAACTTCATGAGTTTTGTCATCATCAAAAAGGGGAGATTATTGGCCCAGAGGCCTTCCACTCTAGTTTTGATGATGATTAACTCATGTAGTTATGTTTACTAATAATCTTGTGATGTTTAGTTTCAGATACTTAACCAAGATATTAGTAGGTGATTAGCTTCAACAAAGGTGTTTTGGAGCTTTTCACATGGTGATTCAAGAGCCCGAGCGACAAAGTCATATCTAGCACTCATTGGAGTCAAGCTCGGTGGATCACGGTTTGGATCGAGTCGGCTTGAAGACGGAGTTCGTCAAGAAGAATTCGGTACATAGTTTAGTTTTGTTTTAGATCCATTTGTAAAGACTAGATAGTGTGATCTGCTCAAGTTCACAACACACACACTTGTTTAAGCTTCATGTTTATTGGTTTTCGGTTTTTGGTTTAACCGATCTTGGTTTTCATGAATAGATAGAATCAAAACAAGTTTACATTGTTTAATGTGTATTAGATTTGTTCTATATACATGTATGCTTCATATCTTAGACAAACTTATTTTGATATGCCTATTCATGTGTTTGGAGTTTTGTGTTTTAACAAAACATATTTTCTGTTTTAATATCAAAAACATTGATATATATCTTTATAAGTATATTGGAGTATTTCCATATACTATATGCTTCAAGTTGTTTCAAATATCATGTTTTTGTATTTGGATGAGTTTTGGACAAAATGAATTTTTAATTCAAAAAAATTCAAGTTTTAGAAAATACAGTTTTTGGTTTTCGGCAAAATTTCCTTAACACAAAAAGAGTTCAAAATGTTTGTAACTTGGTTGATTTTTACTCAAACAAGTTTGTATATCAATGTATTATATTGAACTTATTTTTGTGGATTTTTAGAGATTTTATGGGATTTTATTTAAGATAAAAAGTCAACTTTTCTATCCCTATATTAATCCTGCCCTGGCTTCTGCCGGTCGACCGGGTCGGTCGACCGAGCTAGGAGTCGGTCGACCGAGTCGGTCGACCGACGTGCACAGCCGTGCACGCCAGCTCTGGCTAGAGGGCCAGTCGACCGGGTCGGTCGACCGCCAGAGAGCTTCTGCTCTCTGGAAAGCCCCGGTCGACCGGGTCGGTCGACCGGCAGAGAGCTCTGCTCTCTGTTCCAGGCAGCGGTCGACCGGGCCGGTCGACCGAGGCTCCAACGGTCGGATTTTTGACCGTTGGCGGTCGACCGGGCGGTCGACCGACAGCCGTCTGGGCTGAAAAATTGCCCCAACGGCTAGTTTTTTCTAGGGCCTTTAAATACCCCATTTGAGGGCTGTTTTGAAAAAGACTTTGAAGAGCAAAAATTCTCCTATCTACAAGTGTTTTATACAAGTTTTCAAAAGTGTTTTAGAGCGAAAAAGGATTCATCTTTATTTGTTTTAAAGGGTTGAAAAAATCAAAGAAAATTGGATATTTGGGATACTGTTTTTTGATCTTCATTTCAAACTTATTCTAGTTGTTTTCCAAGCATTTTTCTTTGAGTTTTTGATTTCCAAACTCTTTGTTTTTCACACTTAAGCTACATATTGCTATCCTATCTATAGGATCTTTTATTTGTGGGAAAATTGGTTTGTGGTTGAGATAGACTACCAAGTTGTAACCCTCCTTACTTGTGATATCCCTCTTGTGTAGAGGTTGATTTTGGAGAGGTGGTTGGCTCCCTCTAGTGAGAGGTGGAGTTGGTGTTGGAATCCCTCAAGTGTGAGGTGATTGATTTGTATTGGCTAAGTGCCTACCCCTCTTGTGTGAGGTGGTGTTTGTGTTGATTGTGCACTGCCTCTAGTGAGAGGTTGTATTCGGTTGAGAGAGGAGTTGTGTACTCCCGGTTGTATTTGCCCCAAATCCTCAGTGGAGGTCCCCTGTGTGGGAGTCCTGCGTGGACTAGTGGATTGGAAATCCTTCTGTGTGAAGGCGGGGACGTAGAGCTGGGTGCTCGAACCTCGAAACATATCTCAGTGTTTGCGTTTGATCCATTGACTCTAACTCTCTCTTTACTATTGTGCCTTGCATCATTCATATTGTCATATATCCATTATATGCTTGGTTTGTTTGTGTGTGCCTCACTTGTGCTTAACCACGAGAGCTTCATAAAGCGTCTCAACTCTTATTCAGAGGAATCAAGAGGAGTTAGTCCAGAGCCCTTCACTGGGAATTCGTCTACACTCGTTGGTTGCATTAAGTGTAGTTGCAATTAAGTTTTAATTTCCGCATTTAGTTCATTAGATTAGCAGTACACCTATTCACCCTCCCTCTAGGTGTACTTACAACAACTCCATCAGAAAATCTGAACAACTGAGAGATTTGCTCAACTGACTTGGATCTTGAGACTTGGTCTATATTTGACTTGGTCAAATAATTGAAACGAAAGCTTTTTTATTGATTTTAATTCAAAAATCCAACAATCCCCCCAAAAGCTTGAGTTTCAGGGAAGACAGAATAAAACAATATGATGTAAATAAATCAAAAACATAAATCAGAAAACATAAAACACGAATAAGGTTGGGCAATCTCATACTGTTGGTTCAGAGTAAATAACTTGCGTCCTTGAATTTATCCTTGGTGAATTCATCGTCACCCGAGAAACATAATTGACTACGCCTTGAATTAAGCCTCTTTAACTAGAGATTGATGGAAGACACACATAGTAAGTTCTCATCTATTGAATGAGCGGGTTGAGCGTTAATGGTCATGCTCACAGTAACCGATTCATGAGAGTTTATGGGATCAACCCTGCCCCCTCAACTGTGGCTGTCACGGTTCCTCTCATAAGGCAAATCCTCCAAGGATACTATAATTGGATGTTATACCCTCTATACTACATGCATTGGACTTATTAAGAGTTTAACTCATCCTTACCTAACTGTGTCATAAGAGCATCGTTACCATAGAGAAAGGATAGTAACTACAAAACTACATGTAGAATATACATATCCGGGTTGATGCTTCACACGAGTATCACTAGTCCAGCTTGTTTCTATCATATTGAACCTCTTTCATGGAACCAGCTCCCAATCAAGTAGGTTGGGTTCTCACTGTTGGTGAACTTTACTATGGGTTTAACCCCATCTCTCTCGATGAAACTAGACTACACTCCTAGAAATACCCTTAGTCATAATGACTTTATATTTTCCAGGGTCAAACAAATGACTTAACAACTTTTTATTTTCAAGTGGTGACAGTCAGAGATTTAACTCTTCATGACCACATTATTATGTCTCTTGACACGCTTTATTAGATGTATAAAGCCTTTGCGTAATTGTTAGAGCCTCCCCCATTTGGGATCATAAGGTAGTTATAAAGTTTCCTTATTGCTTTAGGGGTTGTTTGGATACATAGGGAAGTTAGGAAGTGAGAAAGTGGAGGCCTCATTTTTCACTTCCATTGTCCATTCAAACACTGGAAAAGAAAAATGGGAAAACCCTTTCTTTTTCCCTTTTCCCTTTTTATTTTACATCTCTCTTTACACAACCATTTCCCTACTTCTAAGGTGCTACAATTAATTTTGTGGTCATGTAAATCTCATTTGTAATAACTTGTAGATCAAAACAGTTAACTTTGTGGTCATATAAATCTCACTTGCATTCTAATTACAATACAATTTGTTTATAATTAATTTTTATTTTATATTATTTTGTGGTTAACTTTGTGGTCAACTTTTCCACTTCCACATTACCATCCAAATACCAGAAAAAATATAATATTTTTCAAACCATACTTCCCGCAACATTTAAACACAAAAAACTTATTAAGCATTCTCAAGTTTGAAAGGGAACTATACTACTTCCTCACTTCCATCCCTAACTAAACAGCCCCTTAGTATCAAAATGAGCAAATTATACCATATTGGTTTATGACAAAGCATATATATATATATATATATATATATATGTATATATATATATATATATATGTATATATATATATATATATATATATGTATATATATATATATATGTATATATATATATATATATATATATTGCATTTGATTATTTCGGTATTTAAAATATATATGTATTACATATATTTAATTTGATAAAGAATAATCGAGAAATTTATGCTTATCAAAAGTCATTTTATTAGACATTTAGTGTCAAATTTAAGTATTAATATGCAATTCAAATATATATCGAAAAAACATAGCTTGAGTATATGAAAATATATAACATATACTTGATTAAAATGTTATGAACTGTACATGTACTAGTATGAAAATAATTTATTATCCATTTTACTCACTTTATTATGACATTGATAATGTCAAAGATTGAAATTTAATATCTTATAAGATGACTGTAAATTGGTTCCTTGCCGGATAGCAAAACATCCTAATTTGCCTTGCCATTTATATTCTTAATAGTATCCAAATTTTCATCTTGAAAAAATCACCATTATCTTAATTTAATGACTAGGATATATAATTTAATTTTCTTTTTGTACATGCAACTTGTTCATGTATTCACAAATATACATGCATATAACACATGCATTATACATCTTTAGTTTTTAAAATATGTTATATTTAAAATCTTCAAAGCAATTTTAAATGATTTGAAAATATATTTACTAGGAGAATTGAAAATTAAATATCCTTTCTGAAGATGTAAAGTCTTTAAAGAAAAACTTGAAGTGCATGACTATATATGATGTAGTAGTCATTTTAAAATATTTTAATTATAAAACGATGCACTAATAATTTCAAATTTTGAAATCTAATATATACACACACAATTTAATAATTAGTAAAATTTAAAGTTTAATATTTTCACAATTAGATAAGAATTTTCTCATAATTTTATTATTGTTAAAAACATGAATATACTTAAATAGGAGATGTATAAATTTGGACAGTTATAAATATGACTTTAAATAATAAGTTAAATTTATAGACGATAATTTTAACTTTATATAATATCAATTATATCTTATTACTTGAAAGTCATTAATGAAATAAAATAAAATATATATTTTTTCTCTTAGGAAGTGGAGATTATAATTTTTAAAGATCAAATTGAAGTTTGATTTACAAGAAGTCCAAAATATTATATCATAAGAAAATCATTTATATTTTGACAACATAACTTTAATTGATCCCAATTAATATTGGATGGGGGCAAAGATGCACATGGTTATGATCCTAATTTAATATACACATTTACATGAGCCCCAATTATAAGATTTGGTCATATAAGTATAATGTTACTAGTAGCATATTTTTTTAATTGTAACTTCAACATAATCATATTGTTAGGATTTTCAATCCACTATGCTCTTCATAATAGACTAAATATAGATTAGGATAGCAATTTTAACTTAGCATAGTCTGATCATAATTTACATTATACTCATGCTCGATCCACCATAACATGTAATCAAGGATAATCGCAAACAGAATCAGGTATGTCCAAATGTTGGTGTGTATGCTAGGGTTATATCCTAGAAAATAACATCACTTCTAAAGTTATGTAACAAAGACTGATGATATATTAATAAGGATCTTATAATTATTGGGTTAGTCAAAACCCTCAATTTTACCAGTCCAATTGGCCTGGTCGGCGTAACTCAAGTGAGAGATTTTTCGCACTTTGTGTTCTTTAATTACAGAACCATGTTGAGTACCCTTTCTTAGTTAAACACCATTGCATGAATTTTTGATAAAATGATTTACCCTTAAATTTTTTTTGTCCTATTGAACTAAAGATACTAGGATTCTATGTCTATATCAGCTACATAAAGTGAGTACAAATAATGTTATTGTAATTTAGGTTTGCCAAAATGATAAGAAGATTTCAATCATGTTTTCGATATTCATAATATTTAAAATGTCAGAATACAGATTTATGTTTGTAACTCTTAAATTAGGGTATGCGGAATAAAAAGTGTAGAGTTCCTATTTAATTAAATTATAAAATTTTCTGCAAAGTAAGAATAATAACAATAATATGCCAAAATACAATATACAATGATCAAACAATTTAATTTGTAGGAATTTTGACAGTTCACTTTTGCAATAATTAGACAATTAATTGCTAAAATTAAAATACAAATAATAATTCAATCTGCATGACTAGAGTTGTAGTCGTAATCAGAAAATTATCTAATTGTAATATACTAATTATTGCAAGAGGCTAATTAGTTACATGCAAGAAAACAGTTAACTAATTGGCTATTTGTCAAGTATGTTAGTAAGATATAGATAACTCGTATTTAAAAACTTATATCAATCAGGGACTTAGCAAGAGTATCAATAGAGTAAGATCTTGAAAAAAATATTTTCAAAATTTTACATAAGATTTTTACTTGTAAGAATTTAAAATTATTTTTGTAAGAAATATTCTATTGCAGAACTATTAAACATGATTTAAAAAAGCTAACGTTAACACATATTCATGTCTATGATAATGAAAGAATATTATATTTTAATCTTTAAATTTTAGAATATTTTAAGTCCAAACAAAAACCGCGAACAAAATTGTTCATAATTTCCTGCAAAACTATAATGCTTTAAATTATATAGGTCAAGTATTAAAATTAAGTATAAAAAACTACAATAAGGGAGGATTATACAAGCAAATTATGTTAGTACACTAGAATTTTACATCTAATGACAAAAGTGTTGGCCCAGAGACCTTCCACTCTAGTTTTGATGATGATTAACTCATATAGTTATGTTTACTAATAATCTTGTGATGTTTAGTTTCAGATACTTAACCAAGATATTAGTATGTGATTAGCTTCAACAAAGGTATTTTGGAGCTTTTCACATGGTGATTTTGTTGGCCCAAAAGGTTACACTCTCCATTTGTTTAAGTTTTGATGATAACAAAAAACATAGAAGCTATATGGTACTAATAAGTTTGTTTAAGATGAGTTTCAGGTTAGTACCATTTATGATGGCTATTGCTTAGCTATTGCAAGGTTTCCTATGTTTATGGTGTTAATAAGGCTAATGGCGCAAGAGGAAGTGTTCATAGAAGAGAAGGCTGTTGGCCCAAAGGCCCATCACTCTAGTTTTGATGATGATCAACTCATGTAGTTATGTTTATTAATGATCTTATGTTTAATTAGTGACAGATTTGTTATCAAGATCTTAGTAGGTGTATAGCTTCAACAAAGGATTTGAAGTCAAGTTTTGGAGCTAGCACGGTTTGATTCAAGAGCTTGTGCATCAAGATCACATCAAGCACTCAAGAGGAGTCTAGCTCTATGGATCGTGTTTGGACCAAGTCAAGAAGATGAGAAGGCTTCAAGTGAAGACTTCAAGAAAATGAAGACTTGTGTCTAGGTATAAGATTTTGTTTTTAGATAAAATGTAAAGGATAGAGTAGTTGGTGGATTGCTCAAGTATATATCACACACACACTCTTGATAGTTTTGTTTTTACAAAAGATTTTCATTTTGGAAAACACATGTTTGGTTTTGGAATTTCTTATATACATGTTTTAATTCAAAACCAAGTTTAGAGCTTAATGTCAAAAACTTAGATATTTCATCTTATTTGTGTAGTGGATCATATCCATACACACTATGCTTTAATGAGTTCAAAATATCTAGTTTTTATTTAAAGGAGTTTTGGAAAAACAAGATCTTGGAAAATACAAGTTTTCTATTGAGCCAATATTTCCATATTACAAAAATAGTTCAAATCATTTATAACATGCCTTGATTTTGTGCAAGCATGTTTGTTTATCATAGAATATTGGTAAAACTATTTTTGTAGATTTTTAAGTATTTTATGGGATTTTTATTTCAATCAAAAGACTTAGTTTTAAATCCCAGAAAAACTGTTTTCAGGCTTCAGCTAGTCGACTTACCACCTTGCTAGTCGACTAACTCTGAAGTCGGTCGACCGGCTCGGTCGATCGACGTGCACGCCTTGACCTGGCAGATGGCCGGTCTGCCGACCCTGTCGACCGGAACTGAGAGCAGTGCTCTCTGTTCTTTTGGGTCGACCGGGCGGTCGACCGGAGGCTTCAACGGTCTGATTTTTGACCGTTGGCGATCGACCGGGCGGTCGACCGACAGGTCTGACAGACCCCAACGGCTAGTTTTTGACAGCCTATAAATTTGGGGGTTTGGTCATTGTTTTCAACAAGATTTTGGAGAAGTTTTAGAGCCAGTTTTTCTACTCTTTTCAGAGGTTTTTCTCCACAAAATTGAGGGCAAATATTTCCAATCAAAAGGAAAGTTTATCAAGAGTGTTTAAAAGAGATTCTTTGAGTTTTCCTCCACCATTCTCTTCCTTGTTTTTCTCACACAAATACTTGAGCCATCCATTGCTATTCATCTTATAGGAGTGTTGTAGTGAGATAGTTTTTAGGTGATTAAAGTGTTGTGATCACCAAGACTTGTTCTTTGTTCTTTGAGAAGGCGGACGGTTGTGTTCGCATTGTTTCGGGTCCTAGTGTGGACTCGCTTGTTTCGGGTTCGGGTGCGAACTCTTTGTTTGAGGTGCGGCCTCGGCGAGCCGGTGGGCTTGCGGTATGTACGGACTAGGGAGTCCGAGAGTTGTAGGTGTTGCGGCACCGGGTGATCTATTGGGATCGATTATAGTGGAAATCCTTCGTGTGTCGAAGGCGGGGATGTAGAGCAAGGGTGCTCGAACCTCGAAACAAATCCCTTGTGTTTGCGATTGCTCACTCTCTCTCTCTTTGTCTTTATATCTTGCATACTTTAATTGTCTATCTTTATATGCTTGATATTTTCATTTGTGCTCATTGTTATACTTGCTTGGGTTTGTTTGCTAACACTTGTATTCAACCAAGAGAGCCAACGCGGCACCTCAACCCATTCAAGGGGAATCTAGAGGAGTTTGTCCAGAGCCCTTCACGGGGAATTCGGCAACAATCTTGTGTTATACGTGGTGTTTAGTGTAATAGTTTAGTTTAGGTCATAATTGCTTTTAGCTTCCGCATAATTTTTGCATTAAGTGACCATTAGATTAGCCATCACCTATTCACCCCCTCTAGGTGAACCTTCAAAGGTGTTAGCGTGGCATAGCATGGCTCAGGACTTCATTGTGGCTCAGAGATTTCATTTGTTTAGTTTTTAGTTTTATAGTTTGTTAAGAATAGTGAATATGTTTGAAGCTCAAATTTCCTACACACTAGTTTTTGTGCACATGTCTTATCTAAAAGAAATTTCTCCTATATATATATACAAATATTTTTAAACATAGTTTATTACTTACAAACTCCATTTTGATAGTAATACCTAGTCTTGATCAAAACTATTTTGAAAACTATCAAGATCTCTTCAAAACCTTTTCAAAAATCAGTTTTTGGCCTTCTGCGGTCGACCGGCTCTGTTTCAGGTCAGATCAGTCGACCGGCCGGTCGACCGGCTTCTGACCGTTGGGTGCGTGCATGTGTGCACGTCTCCCAGTCGACCGGGCGGTCGACCGGACCCCATTTCGGTCAACCGACCTTCGGCCGACTGAAAATCCTCTTCTCTCTGTTTGTTTCGGTCGACTGGGCGGTCGACAGTTGGCCGGCAACGGCTAAATTTTTTGAAAACCCGGTCGACCGGCCGGTCGACCGAGGCTGTATTTCAGCCTTAACGGCTATATTTTTTAACACGTTTTTAATCGTTTATTTTGTCTCTAAACGAGTTTAGGGGCTGGTTTTTGGGTCAAATATTTCCTAATTACTTATTGTATTAGTTTACTCTTTAATCCCTAGCTCTATCCTATAAATAGGGTTGATTAGGGTTAAGGTTTTTACAACAAGCATTTTACAAAAATATTCAAGTTTAAAGCTCTCAAAAAAAGTTTTTGTTCTCTGTTTTTGTGCTAAAAAATCTCTCTCTTTTCTGAAATTTTTGATTCAAAACTCTCTTCAAATTCATTTTCTTTTTCACTTACAATACTTGAGCTTCAATCCTACACATTGTTCTATAGGGTTTTTGTAAGGGAAAAAGATTTTTTCAAAAGAGGGTTTGTGGTCTTTTGATCACCAAGAGATACTTGTATTTGTGATTGAGAAGTTGGGTACTCCGGTGTGATTGTAATCCTTTGTGAAAGTTATAGTGGTTAGAAATCCTTCTGGGTGAAGGCGGGGACGTAGAGCTGGGTGCTCGAACCTCGGAAAAATTCTCTGTGTTTGCGATTGGTTTACTTGCTTTAATTCCTTGCTTTATATTCATTGCTACATTCACTTGCTTCATATTCATTGCTATATTGTCGATCAATACTCATACAATAAGATTGCAATACGCACCTCAAACTCTTATCTAGAGGAATCACGAGGAAGGAGTTCAGAGCCCTTCACGGGGTATTCGACTTCTAGTCTTGTTTTGGGTGATCGTTGCATCACAACATTTTATTTGTGCATTGATTAGCATTATCACCTATTCACCCCCCCTCTATTTGCATACTTTCATTCATACACTAGTAAATATGGCCGACAACATTAAGACCCCTCCTAAATTTGATGGACTCAACTTCCCCATTTGGAAAGTTAGGATGACTATTTTTCTACAATCTCTAGGTAGTTTAGTTGCTAAATCCTTGACCAAGCCTTATAGTAGACCCCATAGTGAGGAAAACACATGGTCCGAATTTACCTACAAGGAATATGAGGCTAATTCTAAGGCTCAAAATTTCCTTCTCACCGCCTTGAATGAGGATGATCTAACAAGGGTTATACATTGCAAATCCGCCTATGAGATTTGGCAACACTTATTGGTCACTCATGAGGGGACATCACAAGTCAAGAGAGCTAAAATAGATCTCTTGCGTTCTCAATATGAAAGTTTTAAAATGCTTGAAGATGAGTCTATTGATACTATGATTACCAAGTTTACTAAGATTACTAATGCTCTTTCTTCTCTAGGTGATGATATAAGTAACGACCAAAAGGTGTGCAAAGTGATTCGAGTTCTTCCTTCGTCATGGGAGATCAAGGCTACAACCTTAAAGGAGTTGAATGACAAAGATAAGATGGATCTCATAAGTCTTATTGGAAACCTTAAGACTCATGAGATGGAGAAGAAGTCAAGAGAAGAAGCGGTACCTCAAAAGAAGAAGTCCATAGCTTTCAAGTCTTCCTCTTCCAACTACGATGACAAAGAAGATGAAGAAGATGATGAAGAGCTATCTCTCTTTGTAAGAAATGCAAAGAGAATATACCGCAGGAATAAGCTCAATTATAGAAGACAAATGGAAGGGAAGGAGGAGAAAAGGATCATATGCTACAACAGTCGGATACCCGGTCACATCATGGCCGATTGCCCCGATTTTAAGAAAAAGATGATCTCCTTCTTGAAGCAAAAGAGGCCGTTGAAAAAGAAGGTATACAAAGCTACTTGGGATTCAGAAAGTGAATCCGAAGATGAGGTCGACCCGGCGAATATGTGTTTCATGGCAACACACCCAAGGTAACTTCTCAACCACTTGATATTGAAAATGAAATAAGTAGAGAAATGCTAGATCATGCTTTTGTTAAACTTTCAGAAAGTTATGATGATAAAAAGGTAGAGTGTTCTAAATTGAAAAAGAAAATTGAGTTGCTTAAAAATCAACTTGCAATTGTTTCAAAAGAAAAGGAAGAAATTTCTTCTAATCTTATTTCAACTAAAAGAGAATTTGATGCTTATAAAGTTGCTTGTAAAGCTAAATTTTCAAAATTGATGAAAATGAATTATCCTTGTTAAAAACTAAAATCAATGATTTTGGAAATGTTTTAAAGATTGTGCTTTTAATACTAATAAATTAGAGGAAATGTTTTCAAAGAAGCACACTCCACATGTTAAGAATGATAAAACAACCCATACTAAAAATTCTCATGCTCATCATGTTAAAACTACTCATGCTCACAATTCACATGTTCGTAAGCCACACACTCATTATGCATTTAAATATGGAAGAGTTTATAGATGTACTTATTGTGGTCAGAATGGCCATTTAGCTAAATTTTGTTATGATCAAATAAATAGGACAAATAATCTTGTGTGGGTTCATGACACTAACTCTTTAGGACCCAAGAAAATATGGGTACCAAAATCAAGTCCTAAATTATTTGATGTAGGTACACACCAAGGCTCCAAGACGTAAGGAGTGGTGATACCTTGATAGTGGTTGTTCAAGGCATATGACATGGGATATCAACAACTTCACAACCCTATCAAGGTACGTTGAATGTGGCATCGTCACCTTCGGAGATGACTCCAAAGGCACCATCATCGGTATAGGTAACATTCAAATTGGTGCATCTCCTTTAATAGAAAATGTTGTTCTTGTTGATGGACTTAAACATAACTTGCTTAGTATAGTCAACTTTGTGATCGTGGTCTTAAAGTTATGTTTGATGATTGTTCTTACAAAATTTTTAATTGTAAAATCAATGATTGTATTCTCACCGATTTTCGTGATAATAATGTCTATATCATTGACATGCTTAATTTGGATTGTTCTACTAAATGCTTGAATGCTTTTGATGAGATTTCATGGCTTTGGCATAGAAGATTAGGACATGTATCTTTTGATCATCTTGCTAGAATTAATTCTAAGGAATTGGTCAAGGGTATTCCTTACTTGAAGTTTGAAAAAGACCGCATTTGTGGTGCGTGCCAACTAGGGAAACAAACCAAGTCTTCCTTCAAACCAATCAAGGATATCATGTCAACTAGACCATTAGAATTAATTCACATGGATCTTTTTGGACCAACTAAACCTAAAAGCTTAAATGTAAGTAGATATGTTTTTGTTTTAGTTGATGATTTTTCCCGATTTACTTGGGTTTTCTTTTTGGCACATAAAGATCAAACTTTTTTGCATTTTAAGATTTTTTGAAAAAGGATTGAAAAAGAAAAAGGGTTTTCGATTTTGAAAATAAGAAGTGATAGAGGTGGTGAGTTTGTTAACCAACTCTTCATGACTTATTGTGATGAAAAGGGAAATAAGCATGAAATGTCATATCCTAGAACTCTACAACAAAATGGAGTAGTAGAAAGGAAGAATAGAATTCTTCAAGAAATGGCTAGGACTATGATAAGTGAATATGGCCTTCCTCAATATTTATGGACCGAGGCTGTAAACACCGCATGCTACATATCAAATCGTATTTATTTGTGTAAAAATACTTTCAAAACATCCTTTGAAATTTATAATTTAAGAAAACCTAATGTTTCATATTTTAAAGTTTTTGGATGCAAGTGTTTTGTTTTGAATACTAAAGATAATTTGGGTAAATTTGATGCTAAGGCCTATGAAGCTATATTTGTTGGATATTCTAGTACTAGCAAAGCTTATAGAGTATTCAATAAATCCACTCTTACTATTGAAGAATCCATGCATGTTAAATTTGAAGAATCTAATATTATTGTTGAGAATATTGTAGAGATTGACTCTTTAGGGGAGGACATGGAGAGAATATCCTTGAAGGACTCACCCATTCAAGAAGAAAAGCAAGAACCCATTGGTGAAGTTTAAAAGGATGAAGTGGAAAACTCTCAACCACTTCCTAAAGATTGGAGATTCGCTACAAATCATCCCAAGGATCTCATCTTAGGTGATGTATCTAAAGGGGTAACAACTCGCTCCAAACTCCATGAATTATGTGGTAATTTTGCATTTATTTCTCATTTTGAACCCAAAAACATCCTCGAAGCCGAGGGTGACTCATATTGGTTGCTAGCTCTGCAAGAAGAGCTCAATCAATTTGAGCGCAACCAAGTTTGGCACCTTGTTCCTAGACCCTACGATAGACCAATAATTGGTACTAAGTGGATTTTTAGGAATAAGATGGATGAGTCAGGAAATGTTATAAGGAATAAGGCTAGGTTAGTGGCCCAATGTTACACTCAAGTTGAAGGAATCGACTTTGAGGAGACCTTTGCACCCATAGCACGGCTTGAAGCCATACGGATTACACTAGCTTATGCATCTTTTAAAAATTTTAAACTTTTTCAAATGGATGTAAAAAGTGCATTTTTAAATGGTTTTATTAATGAGGAAGTTTATGTTGAACAACCTCCCGGTTTTGTAGATCATGTTCATCCTAATTTTGTTTTTAAACTTGATAAAGCTTTGTATGGTTTAAAGCAAGCTCCTAGAGTTTGGTATGAAAGGCTTTCTAGTTTTCTTCTTTCAAATGATTTTGTTAAAGGCAAAGTAGACACAACATTATTTACTAAGCATGTTGATAGTGACATTCTTATAGTGCAAATATATGTGGATGATATAATTTTTAGTTCTACTAATGAGTTTCTTTGCAAGGAGTTTGAACAGTGTATGCAACGTGAATTTGAGATGTCATTAATGGGTGAATTAAATTTCTTTCTTGGACTCCAAATCAAGCAAATGCGTGATGGGATTTTCATATGTCAAGCCAAGTACTCCAAGGAACTCATAAAGAAATTTGGACTTGAAGGTTCGAAAATTTGCAATACTCCCAAGGCAACTACCACCAAGCTTGATAAGGATGACCAAGGTAAGTGTGTTGATATTAAGTTATATAGAAGCATGATTGGTAGTTTGTTGTATTTAACAGCTAGTAGGCCGGATAGCATGTTTAGTGTGTGTCTTTGTGCTAGATTCCTATCGTGTCCTAAAAAGTCTCATCTTATTACGGTAAAACGCATCATTCGTTATATTAAGGGCACTATTGGAATGGGTCTTTGGTATCCGAAAATCAGAGATTTTCAATGACGAGTTTTTCGGATGCCGACTATGCGGGTTGTAGAGTGGATAGAAAGAGTACTTGTAACACCCCGCTCCCGGAATACGTACTTAGTTGCGTATTCGGATTTTTCAATCGTATTTTTCGATTTACTTCTTATATTTGTTTTGTATTATGAATTCTTTATATGATCGTTTTGTCTTGGATCCGGATTCACGGACTCGGAGTCAGCCCTAGTCTGAACCGAGGACCTGATCCTAGGGTATTACTCGATTTGGTCTTTTTGGTATTTAGATTTGACCGATTTCAGTTTTAAATATCATTTTCCAATATTCTAGATTTTCTATGATTTTTTGGGATTTTCCTGAATTTAGTTGTAAATCTTCAAAACCGGTGTCGACCAGTGCCGCTGACCGATTCCCGGATTTTTAACTTACAAACGGATTGGAATTTCAAGGAGTGTCTTTTTACACTATTTCTTAAAATCACATTTCCCATCTAAATACTTTTTCTGAGGATTTTATGAATTTATGAAAATTCCACCGGATTCGGTATCGGCCAGTATCGCTGGTTGATTCCAGTATTTTTAGTTTACAATCGGAGTTGAATTTCTGAATTCCGCTTTTACTTTACTTCTTAAAATCATATTTTATTTTTTATACATTTTCTGGGATTTTTCGGAATTTATCAAAATCCGGCCGACCCGGTGTAGACCGGTATCGGCGGTTGACTTCCGGATTTTTAATTTGAAAATGGGATTTTATTTCTGAAAACCGATTTCGTATTATTCCTCAAGATGACGTTTTCTACCTCCGGGGATTTTTGGGGATTTTTCTGGAACAGTCGATTTTTCGCGACCATATTATAATATTATTATTTTCTTCAAATCTTGTCTTTTCTCCTCTTTCTTTTCTTTCTTTTCTCCCAACAACCCCAGCAGCCCACTCCCCTCCACGTGGGCCGCATCCCATCACCACACCCCTCACCTACCCCTTTCCCATCATCATCCCTTTTTCTTTTCTTTTCTTTTCTATTTTCTTTCTTTCTTCTTCACTTCTCCTCATCTCCTTTCTCCCTCTTCTCCTCCTCCAAGAGAGGGCCGACCCCAACGGCCACCACCGCCGGCACTCCGGCCACCTCGTCGCCGGCGAGGAGAACCCCCACCTCCGGCCACCTCCATATCCTCTCTCTTTTTCTTTCTTTTCTTTTCCTTCCTTTTCCTTTCTTTTCCTTTTCTTTCCCCTTTTTCTTCCTCCCCAGATCCGGCTCGGCGACCCGATCTCCGCCGACCTCCTCCCTCCTCCGGCGCCCCGGCGTGGGCAAACCGCCGCCGGCGCCGGCCTGGGTGAGCCACGGCCAGGCCAGGAGGCCTGGCCGGGGCTGTTGTGGAGGGGGCAGCAGCCCCCTCCTTCTTCTCCCTGGGGTGGCCGGCGCCACCCCAGTTCTGGCGCCGCCGGCGGTGTGCCGGCGGCCGTGGGCGGCCAGGGGGCCCGCCTGGGCCCCCTGTGCGTGGGCTGAGGGGGGCGACAGCCCCCTCTCTTCCTCTCTGTTGAGGGGGCAGCGGCCCCCTCTTTCCTCCCTCTCCTGGGGAGTGGCCGGAGCCACTCCCCTCCTTGCCGGCGGCCGGCGCCGCCCGGCGCCGCCGCCTGGCCGGCGGCCTGGCCGAGCGCCCCCAGAGGGGGGCGCTGTGTGCTGTGAGAGGGGGCAACAGCCCCCTTCTCTTTGTTTCTCTCTCCTGAGTTCTCTCTCTCTCTCTCCCCCTCTCTCTCTTGGACCTCTCACTCTCTCTCCTGGGTCTCTCTCTCTCTCTTTCTTCCTGGATCTCTCTCTCTCATCTCTTTCCTGATCACTCTCTCTCTCTCTCCTGATAACTTTCTCTCTCCCCTGATTAACTCTCTTTCTCTCCTGTTAATTCTCTCCTTTTCTCTGTATTTGTTGACGCGGAACTCATCCCCGCGTCCAACATTTCCTTAACGCGATCCTCGCGTTCTCGTGATAACACGACGCGGAGCTTCTAACCGCGTCTGTGATCTCCTCGTGTTAACGCGATGCGGAACCCAAGACCGCGTCCGCGTTCTCCTCGCGTCCTGACTTGAACGCGGGTCTCGAACCCCGCGTTTGTGGCTCCTACGCAACGCGACTCCCGCGTTTGTGATTCCTGCGTTTGCTAATCTCGCGACGCGACTCCCGCGTCTGGGATTGCCGCGTCTGCTATTCCCGCGACGCGACTCCCGCGTCTGCGACCCCCGCGTCTCACTTTCAAAACCCGCGTCTCCCTGTGTCCCTTTCTCTCTCTAGGTTTTTCTCTCTAACTCTTTCTCTCTCCTCTTCACTTTCTCTCTCCTCACATTTATATATTATTATATTATGGCGCGTGCGCGAGTTCCATGGATTCCAGACTTTTCGGCTTTCCGGTGATTTAGGCGAGTGTCCTCGCTCTCGCCTCCATTTGGGTTTCCCCGCTTCGTCAGGTCGACATGTATTTTATTCCATGTTTACGTGTATTTTGTATTGGGCTGAGTCCCTGCATCTGTGTATGGCCGAGTGCCAATATCTGGACATGTATTGCTCTGTGACGAATGCTTGTATTAGGGTAGTTTCATTCTTGTACCCATACCATGCCTGTGATGTGTTTACTGCTTTATACCATGTGTGGCCGACCTTCAGCCTCCGGTCACTCACTATCTCGAAAGGGACGTGATTGGGACCGTCAGGTTTCTCTGGACCCTTCAGCCTCCGGTCACTCACTATCTCGAAAGAGACGTGATTGGGACCGTCAGGTTTCTCAGCTCCGTCTGGTGAGCATGCTTAGCGCTCAGTGCTTTATTCACTAAATTCGTTTGGGCGAGTTGCTGCCAGATTTTCTACTCGTATCCTAGACCGAGTATCCCGGTAACCTCGCAGAGCGCATTAGTGTCTAAACTCTGTTCACTGCCTGTGCCTCCAGCTTGTTCAGCTCCGCCTGGTTATCATGATCAGCGTTCAGCACTTTACCACTAGATTCGTCTAGGCGAGTTGCTGCCGGATTTACCGCTCGCACTTCAGCCGAGTCATCCCGGTAACCTCGCCAGACGCTCAAGTGTTAAATACTGTTTGCTGTCTGTACTTCCAGCTTGCTCAGCTCCGCTTGGTTATGCTCAGCTACTATTCTACCACATGTCATTACTTCATACCTGTTATCTTCATATTTACACATGTATATCACCTGACAACTGATGTGTTATCACCTAACATCGGACCTGCTACTACTTGGCAAGACCTCTTGTTATGACATGACTTGCCACCGGACTAATATCAATCGCTTGACATGATTGGTCACCTGCCAAATATCATCCTCTTGTCATGCTATCACTTGACACCTGGCATGATATACTTGACTCTCATGATTATCACGATAACGGGAATGATGACCTGACATCTTGATAGTACAACTGTACTCCTGTTACACATGTGATACCTTATAGTACGAACCAGTACTCCTGATATACATGTATTCCTGACATTCCTGACTTGTTCTTGCTCATTCCGGAATCTGATAATCATCTAATAAATCATAAAAGGAACAACTTGCATCAGGTCGGGGGAAACTTGCGGCTATCAATATGTGTTCGTGTTTACAGTGGTATTAGGCATGTTGTGCAACTAAAACTTTCGGTCTGACCTGTGGGCCTCCAGGCGACCGAGGGGAGTGCTGGCTCCCTCCTTCCTGGTACCATCATGATAAGGGCATACATAAGTCCCTCCTGTTAGCCTTGCGGCTGGTTCCGTCACCAAGCAACGGAACAATCCTGGGCCGTGGTCCCGGGTATGTACGGGACCCACTGTAAACATAGTTCGTTGATACCCCCGCTGGTTTCCAATAACAACCTTGCTTTACTCGGATGTGGATATATGTGTACTGGGACGCTAGTTCACATATCTAGACATCAGGGTAAGACGAGTAATAATAAAGTGCCAAGATAATAACCTGCTCTTTAAGTTGTAAGTAGAGGTATGTGGAATGGGACGCATACTAAAGCCTGCAACTCAAACGGCTATGAATCTGTGATGTGCCTTACCATATTTGCTTGTCCTGGATTTTACTTCGGATTTCCGGCTTTATGAGTATTATAGTATTAACTGCTCATGTTCTGCTTTATCCCTTGTATCCACCTGCCTCCTGTTCATTTTCTTATCATGCCCTGAGTACAGTCGAGTTGTATGTGCTTGGATTATGATGACATGAGATAAAGGTATATAGATGAGGGTTTCCTTGTTTGGATTATTCCTTCGACGTACTAGTCTTATGGAGCCGTGATCTGAAACCATACAATCAGATTTGCTCGTCCTCGACTTTATTTAGTTTTATCGCTTTACATATACTTACCCTTGCTCGCCACCTGGCTTTTGCATCACCACTCGCCTGGGGAGTTTCATCTGACTCCCCTGGATCCTCATGTCCAGGTCATGGAGCTTGGAGCGTGTGGATTCCCCGGTTGCTGATCAGAGTGGCGCAGCTGAAGCATGGATCCCCAGCAGACCGTCTGAAGCTCTATCCTTCCAGGCCCCCTTGTTCGGCTCTAGAGCTTCCCTGTTATGACTCTGAGTCTCCATTTGTACTGTTCATACTTGTACATCTCCTTGTAATCTCGCAATTGCGCATATCAGTGATGTAATATTCATGTAATATTGGATCACTTCTGGTGATAACTTTGTAACTGTACTCATGTGTTGGAATGTATAATGCACCACTTGCTTCCGTACTCTGATTCTTGCATGTACTGATGCTTAGCGTATATACGTGAGGGTATTTCTGACCTGCGTATATACGTTGCAGTAACGTCTCCGTACCCGCAGGATCGGGGCGTTACAGGGTGGTATCAGAGCCTAGGCTCTCACATCCTCAGTACGTCCAGATGGCAAATTAATGGTAAAGAAATTTGCAACTGGAATGCATGAGTCCTGGTTATACAGTCCAACTACAAGTACAGAGTTATCTATTTTTCTTGATCATCTTTCCTTTGATTCCTAATTTCCTCTATCTTTCCCCTGTTTTGATTTTTCTAAGCCTTTATACCAACTTAAGATATGGATATGCTAGAGAGGTAGTGGCTGGTTCTGGATGAAGCTATGAGATGATCTCTTCGGCCAACTCTATGAAGCTCGGGTATTCTCAGGATTGATCTCGAACGGGTTATCTTTCAGAAGTCAGTAGTCGGGATTCTCTACGGATATTCTATATTCTCGGCTATATCTTTCAGAGTGATTGATGCTTGGTATTCGAAATTCTTAATTATCGGTCTTCTTTATTCTGCTCAGGACTATCAGGGTTTTCTTTATCTTTGGTGTTCTGGCTCATTCTCAGAGTGATACTAAGTATGCAGTACAGCTGGAATTCTATTGCTAAGCTGTGTTATCAGTCAGTATTATTCGGCATTGTTCGAAGATTTATACAGCCGGAAGTGCAGAGGATGTCTATATTCTGATTATTGATCAGTCAACTTGAGAGCCCTACCTGCAGTGATTCATATCTTGATTGGTATAAATTCTACCCTTGTCCTCTTTGTGTTCAATTTACCCCTTATCGAAATTGCGAGGACGCAATTTTTTGTAAGGTGGATGGATTGTAACACCCCGCTCCCGGAATACGTACTTAGTTGCGTATTCGGATTTTTCGATCATATTTTTCGATTTACTTCTTATATTTATTTTGTATTATGAATTCTTTATATGATCGTTTTGTCTTGGATCCGGATTCACGGACTCGGAGTCAGCCCTAGTCTGAACCGAGGACCTGATCCTAGGGTATTACTCGATTTGGTCTTTCTGGTATTTAGATTTGACCGATTTCAGTTTTAAATATCATTTTCCAATATTCTAGATTTTCTATGATTTTCTGGGATTTTCCTGAATTTAGTTGTAAATCTTCAAAACCGGTGTCGACCAGTGCCGCTGACCGATTCCCGGATTTTTAACTTACAAACGGATTGGAATTTCAAGGAGTGTCTTTTACACTATTTCTTAAAATCACATTCCCATCTAAATACTTTTTCTGAGGATTTTATGAATTTATGAAAATTCCACCGGATTCGGTATCGGCCAGTATCGCTGGTTGATTCCAGTATTTTTAGTTTACAATTGGAGTTGAATTTCTGAATTCCGCTTTCACTTTGCTTCTTAAAATCATATTTTATTCTTTAATACATTTTCTGGGATTTTTCGGAATTTATCAAAATCCGGCCGACCCGGTGTAGACCGGTATCGGCGGTTGACTTCCAGATTATTAATTTGAAAATGGGATTTTATTTCTGAAAACCGATTTCGTATTATTCCTCAAGATGACGTTTTCTACCTCCGGGGATTTTTGGGGATTTTTCTGGAACAGTCGATTTTTCGCGACCATATTATAATAATATTATTTTCTTCAAATCTTGTCTTTTCTCCTCTTTCTTTTCTTTCTTTTCTCCCACAACCCCAGCAGCCCACTCCCCTCCACGTGGGCCGCATCCCATCACCACACCCCTCACCTACCCCTTTCCCATCATCATCCCTTTTTCTTTTCTTTTTCTTTTCTATTTTCTTTCTTTCTTCTTCACTTCTCCTCATCTCCTTTCTCCCTCTTCTCCTCCTCCAAGAGAGGGCCGACCCCAACCGCCACCACCGCCGGCACTCCGGCCACCTCGTTGCCGGCGAGGAGAACCCCCACCTCCGGCCACCTCCATATCCTCTCTCTTTTTCTTTTCTTTTCTTTTCCTTCCTTTTCCTTTCTTTTCCTTTTCTTTCCCCTTTTTCTTCCTCCCCAGATCCGGCTCGGCGACCCCATCTCCGCCGACCTCCTCCCTCCTCCGGCGCCCCGGCGTGGGCAGACCGCCGCCGGCGCCGGCCTGGGTGAGCCACGGCCAGGCCAGGAGGCCTGGCCGGGGCTGTTGTGGAGGGGGCAGCAGCCCCCTCCTTCTTCTCCCTGGGGTGGCCGGCGCCACCCCAGTTCTGGCGCCGCCGGCGGTGTGCCGGCGGCCGTGGGCGGCCAGGGGGCCCGCCTGGGCCCCCTGTGCGTGGGCTGAGGGGGGCGACAGCCCCTCTCTTCCTCTCTGTTGAGGGGGCAGCGGCCCCCTCTTTCCTCCCTCTCCTGGGGAGTGGCCGGCGCCACTCCCCTCCTTGCCGGCGGCCGGCGCCGCCCGGCGCCGCCGCCTGGCCGGCGGCCTGGCCGAGCGCCCCCAGAGGGGGGGCGCTGTGTGCTGTGAGAGGGGGGCAACAGCCCCCCTTCTCTTTGTTTCTCTCTCCTGAGTTCTCTCTCTCTCTTTTTCCCTATCTCTCTCTTGGACCTCTCACTCTCTCTCCTGGGTCTCTCTCTCTCTTCCTGGATCTCTCTCTCTCATCTCTTTCCTGATCACTCTCTCTCTCTCCTGATAACTTTCTCTCTCCCCTGATTAACTCTCTTTCTCTCCTGTTAATTCTCTCCTTTTCTCTGTATTTGTTGACGCGGAACTCATCCCCGCGTCCAACATTTCCTTAACGCGATCCTCGCGTTCTCGTGATAACACGACGCGGAGCTTCTAACCGCGTCTGTGATCTCCTCGTGTTAACGCGATGCGGAACCCAAGACCGCGTCCGCGTTCTCCTCGCGTCCTGACTTGAACACGGGTCTCGAACCCCGCGTTTGTGGCTCCTACGCAACGCGACTCCCGCGTTTGTGATTCCTGTGTTTGCTAATCTCGCGACTCCCGCGTCTGGGATTGCCGCGTCTGCTATTCCCGCGACGCGACTCCCGCGTCTGCGACCCCCGCGTCTCACTTTCAAAATCCGCGTCTCCCTGTGTCCCTTTCTCTCTCTAACTCTTTCTCTCTCCTCTTCACTTTCTCTCTCCTCACATTTATATATTATTATATTATGGCGCGTGCGCGAGTTCCATGGATTCCAGACTTTTCGGCTTTCCGGTGATTTAGGCGAGTGTCCTCGCTCTCGCCTCCATTTGGGTTTCCCCGCTTCGTCGGGTCGACATGTATTTTATTCCATGTTTACATGTATTTTGTATTGGGCTGAGTCCCTGCATCTGTGTATGGCCGAGTGCCAATATCTGGACATGTATTGCTCTGTGACGAATGCTTGTATTAGGGTAGTTTCATTCTTGTACCCATACCATGCCTGTGATGTGTTTACTGCTTTATACCATGTGTGGCCGACCTTCAGCCTCCGGTCACTCACTATCTCGAAGGGGACGTGATTGGGACCGTCAGGTTTCTTTGGACCCTTCAGCCTCCGGTTACTCACTATCTCAAAAGAGACGTGATTGGGACCGTCAGGTTTCTCAGCTCCGTCTGGTGAGCATGCTTAGCGCTCAGTGCTTTATTCACTAAATTCGTTTGGGCGAGTTGCTGCCAGATTTTCTACTCGTATCCTAGACCGAGTATCCCGGTAACCTCGCAGAGCGCATTAGTGTCTAAACTCTGTTCACTGCCTGTGCCTCCAGCTTGTTCAGCTCCGCCTGGTTATCATGATCAGCGTTCAGCACTTTACCACTAGATTCGTCTAGGCGAGTTGCTGCCGAATTTACCGCTCGCACTTCAGCCGAGTCATCCCGGTAACCTCGCCAGACGCTCCAGTGTTAATTACTGTTTGATGTCTGTACTTCCAGCTTGCTCAGCTCCGCTTGGTTATGCTCATCTACTATTCTACCACATGTCATTACTTCATACCTGTTATCTTCATATTTAACACATGTATATCACCTGACAACTGATGTGTTATCACCTAACATCGGACCTGCTACTACTTGGCAAGACCTCTTGTTATGACATGACTTGCCACCGGACTAATATCAATCGCTTGACATGATTGGTCACCTGCCAAATATCATCCTCTTGTCATGCTATCACTTGACACCCGGCATGATATACTTGACTCTCATGATTATCACGATAACGGGAATGATGACCTGACATCTTGATAGTACAACTGTACTCCTGTTACACATGTGATACCTTATAGTACGAACCAGTACTCCTGATATACATGTATTCCTGACATTCCTGACTTGTTCTTGCTCATTCCCGGAATCTGATAATCATCTAATAAATCATAAAAGGAACAACTTGCATCGGGTCGGGGGAAACTTGCGGCTATCAATATGTGTTCGTGTTTACAGTGGTATTAGGCATGTTGTGCAACTAAAACTTCCGGTCTGACCTGTGGGCCTCCAGGCGACCGAGGGGAGTGCTGGCTCCCTCCTTCCTGGTACCATCATGATAAGGGCATACATAAGTCCCTCCTGTTAGCCTTGCGGCTGGTTCCGTCACCAAGCAAAGGAACAATCCTGGGCCGTGGTCCCGGGTATGTACGGGACCCACTGTAAACATAGTTCGTTGATATCCCCGCTGGTTTCCAATAACAACCTTGCTTTACTCGGATGTGGATATATGTGTGCTGGGACGCTAGTTCACATATCTAGACATCAGGGTAAGACGAGTAATAATAAGTGTCAAGATAATAACCTGCTCTTTAAGTTGTAAGTAGAGGTATGTGGAATGGGACGCATACTAAAGCCTGCAACTTAAACGGCTATGAATCTGTGATGTGCCTTACCATATTTGCTTGTCCTGGATTTTACTTCGGATTTCTGGCTTTATGAGTATTATAGTATTAACTGCTCATGTTCTGCTTTATCCCTTGTATCCACCTGCCTCCTGTTCATTTTCTTATCATGCCCTGAGTACAGTCGAGTTGTATGTGCTTGGATTATGATGACATGAGATAAAGGTATATAGATGAGGGTTTCCTTGTTTGGATTATTCCTTCGACGTACTAGTCTTATGGAGCCGTGATCTGAAACCATACAATCAGATTTGCTCATCCTCGGCTTTATTTAGTTTTATCGCTTTACATATACTTACCCTTGCTCGCCACCTGGCTTTTGCATCACCACTCGCCTGGGGAGTTTCATCTGACTCCCCTGGATCCTCATGTCCAGGTCATGGAGCTTGGAGCGTGTGGATTCCCCCGGTTGCTGATCAGAGTGGCGCAGCTGAAGCATGGATCCCCAGCAGACCGTCTGAAGCTCTATCCTTCCAGGCCCCCTTGTTCGGCTCTAGAGCTTCCCTGTTATGACTCTGAGCCTCCATTTGTACTGTTCATACTTGTACATCTCCTTGTAATCTCGCAATTGCGCATATCAGTGATGTAATATTCATGTAATATTGGATCACTTCTGGTGATAACTTTGTAACTGTACTCATGTGTTGGAATGTATAATGCACCACTTGCTTCCATACTCTGATTCTTGCATGTACTGATGCTTAGCGTATATACGTGAGGGTATTTCTGACCTGCGTATATACGTTGCAGTAACGTCTCCGTACCCGCAGGATCGGGGCGTTACAGTACTAGTGGAACATGTCAATTTCTTAGTAATTGTCTTGTTTCATGGTCCTCTAAGAAACAAAATTCGGTAGCCCTCTCAACCGCCGAGGCGGAGTATGTTGCGACAGGGGCTTGTTGTGCACAAGTCCTTTGGATGAAACATACTCTCCTTGATTATGATTTGCATTATGACCATATAAAAATATTTTGTGATAATACTAGTACTATTCATATGACTAAGAATGCAAATCAACATAGTAAGACCAATCACATTGAGATTAGATATTACTTTCTTAGAGATCATTTTGAGAAAGGTGATATTGAGATTGATTATGTTTCTTCAAATTTGCAACTTGCCGATATTTTCACTAAACCACTTGATTATAATAGATTTTCTTTTATATGTGGTGAACTTAATGTTTGTGTTATTGAATAAGAATATTTTTCTTGTTAATATTATCCCTTTTTGATGTATGACAAAAAGGGGGAGAAATATGTTTTATTGATTATTGATCTTTGACTTTGGTGTTTGGTGTTTGGTGTTTGATGTTTATGTTTTTATTATTGATGCCTTTGTTTTATTGTTTTATCGTTATGAAAACTTGTTTGAATAGAGCAACATTTAAGGGGGAGTTTTACCTCTCTCTTTATATCTTTTTGATATAGCCTATATGTTTTGTCATCATCAAAAAGGGGAGATTGTTGGCCCAAAAGGTTACACTCTCCATTTGTTTAAGTTTTGATGATAACAAAACACATAGAAGCTATATGGTACTAATAAGTTTGTTTAAAATGAGTTTCAGGTTAGTACCATTTATGATGCTATTGCTTAGCTATTGCAAGGTTTCCTAGGTTTATGGTGTTAATAAGGCTAATGGCGCAAGAGGAAGTGTTCATAGAAGAGAAGGCGTTAGCGTGGCATAGCATGGCTCAGGACTTCATTGTGGCTCAGAGATTTCATTTGTTTAGTTTTTAGTTTTATAGTTTGTTAAAGAATAGTGAATAGGTTTGAAGCTCAAATTTCCTACACACTAGTTTTTGTGCACATGTCTTATCTAAAAGAAATTTCTCCTATATATATATATACAAAATATTTTTTAAACATAGTTTATTACTTACAAACTCCATTTTGATAGTAATACCTAGTCTTGATCAAAACTATTTTGAAAACTATCAAGATCCCTTCAAAACCTTTTCAAAAATCAGTTTTTGGCCTTCTGTGGTCGACCGGGCGGTCGACCGGCTCTGTTTCAGGTCAGATCGGTTGACCGGCCGGTCGACCGGGCTTCTGACCGTTGGCTGCGTGCATATGTGCACGTCTCCCGGTCGACCGGGCGGTCGACCGGACCCCATTTCGGTCGACCGACCCTTCGGCCGACTGAAAGTCCTCTTCTCTCTGTTTGTTTCGGTCGACCGGGCGGTCGACCGTGGGCCGGCAATGGCTAAATTTTTTGAAAACCCGGTCGACCGGTCGGTCGACCGAGTTTTTAACACGTTTTTAATCGTTTATTTTGTCTCTAAATGAGTTTAGGGGCTGGTTTTTGGGTCAAATATTTCCTAATTACTTATTGTATTAGTTTACTCTTTAATCCCTAGCTCTATCCTATAAATAGGGTTGATTAAGGTTAAGGTTTTTACAACAAGCATTTTGCAAAATATTCAAGTTTAAAGCTCTCAAAAGAAGTTTTTGTTCTCTGTTTTTGTGCTGAAAATCTCTCTCTTTTCTGAAGTTTTAGATTCAAAACTCTCTTCAAATTCATTTTCTTTTTCACTTACAATACTTGAGCTTCAATCCTACACATTGTTCTATAGGGTTTTTGTAAGGGAAAAAGATTTTTCAAAAGAGGGTTTGTGGTCTTTTGATCACCAAGAGATACTTGTATTTGTGATTGAGGAGTTGGGTACTCCGGTGTGATTGTAATCCTTTGTGGAATTTATAGTGGTTAGTAATCCTTCTGGGTGAAGACGGGGACGTAGAGCTGGGTGCTCGAACCTCGGAAAAATTCTCTGTGTTTGCGATTGGTTTACTTGCTTTAATTTCTTGCTTTATATTCATTGCTACATTCACTTGCTTAATATTCATTGCTATATTATCGATCAAAACTCATACAACAAGATTGCAATACGCACCTCAAACACTTATCTAGAGGAATCACGAGGAAGGAGTTCAGAGCCCTTCACGGGATATTCGGCTTTAGTCTTGTTATGGGTGATCGTTGCATCACAACATTTTATTTGTGCATTGATTAGCATTATCACCTATTCACCCCCCTCTAGGTGATTTCAGATTCAAGAGCCCGAGCGTCATAGTTCATATCTAGCACTCGTTGGAGTCAAGCTCGGTGGATCACGTTTGGATCGAGTCGGCTTGAAGACGGAGTTCGTCAAGAAGACTTCGGTACATAGTTTAGATTTTGTTTTTAGATCCATTTGTAAAGACTATATAGTGTGATATGCTCGAGTTCACAACACACACACTTGTTTAAGTTTTCATGTTTATTGGTTTTCGATTTTTGGCTTAACCGATCTTGGTTTTAATGAATAGATAGATCAACAAGTTTACATGGTTTAATGTGTATTAGATTTGTTCTATATACATGTATGATTCATATCTTAGACAAACTTATTTTGATATGCCTATTCATGTGTTTAAAGTTTTGTGTTTTAACAAAACATATTTTCGGATTTAATATCAAAAACATTGATATATATCTTTATATGTATATTGGAGTATATCCATATACCACATGCTTAAAGTTGTTTAAATATCATGTTTTTGTATTTGGATGAGTTTTGGAAAAATCGAATTTCCATTTGAAAAATTCAAGTTTTAGAAAATACAGTTTTTGATTTTCGGCAAAATTTCATAACACAAAAAGAGTTCAAAATGTCTGTAACTTGGTTTGATTTTTACTCAAACAAGTTTATATATCAAAGATAATACAAGAACCTATTTTTGTGAATTTTTAGAGATTTTATGGGATTTTATTTAAGATAAAAGTCAACATTTCAATCCCTATATTAGTCCTGCCCTGGCTTCTGCCGGTCGACCGGGTCGGTCGACCGAGCTAGGAGTCGGTCGACTGACGTGCATAGCCGTGCACGCCAGCTCTGGCTGGAGGGCCGGTCGACCGCTAGAGAGCTTCTGCTCTCTGGAAAGCCCGGTCGACCGGCAGAGAGCTCTGCTCTCTGTTCCAGGCTGCTGTTGACCGGGCCGGTCGACCGAGGCTCCAACGGTCGGAATTTTTGACCGTTGGCGGTCGACCGACAGCCGTCTGGGCTGAAAAATTGCCCCAACGGCTAGTTTTTCTAGCCAATAAATAGGGGACTTCTTTGGACTGTTTTTTAACCAAGTTTTTAGAGAAAAAATTTTCCTACTTCTTTTGTGTAAAAACAACAGGTTTTCAAAAGAGTTTTGGGCTTCAAAAGATCTATCTTTATTTGTTTTAAAGTGTTGGAAAATTCAAAGAAAAAGAGAGTATTTGGGAATTGTTTTTGAGCTCTATTTCAATATCTATCTTGTGATTTTCCCAAGTGTTTTTCTTTGTTGTTTTCATTTTCAAACACTTTATTTTCTCACTTGAGCTTATCATATCTACCTATCTATTAGGATCTTTGTTTAGTGAGAAAAAGATTGTTTGTGGTCTTTGTGATCACCAAGTTATAACCCTCCTTATTTGTGATATCCCTCTTGTGTAGAGATTGATTTTGGAGTGGTGGTTGGCTCCCTCTAGTGAGAGGTGGAGTTGGTGTTGGAATCCCTCAAGTGTGAGGTGATTGTTTTGTATTGGCTAAGTGCCTACCCCTCTTTGTGAGGTGGTGTTTGTGTTAGTTGTGCATTGCCTCTTGTGAGAGGTTGTATTTGGTTGAGAGAGGAGTTGTGTACTCCCGGTTGTAATTGCCCCAAATCCTTAGTGGAGGTTTCCTGTGTGGGAGTCCTGTGTGGACAAGTGGATTAGAAATCCTTCTGTGTGAAGGCGGGGACGTAGAGCTGTGTGCTCGAACCTCGAAACATATTCGTGTGTTTGCGTTTGATCCATTAACTCTCTCTCTCTCTCTCTCTTTACTTTGTGCCTTGCATCATTTCATATTGATCATTCATAATGTAATACCCCGTTTCCAGAATACGTACTTAGTTGCGTATTCAGCTTTTCGATCGTATTTTTCGATTTACTTCCTGTATTTGACCGATTCCAATTTCAAATATCATTTTCTAATATATTAGATTTTATATGATTTTCTGGATTTTTCCTGAATTAAAATGAATTTCTTCAAAACCGGTGTCGACCAGTGTCACTGATCGATTCCCGAATTTTTTATTTTCCAAACAGTTAGGAATTTCTAGAAAGTCCTTTAGGCTTTATTTCTTAGAATCCTGTTTTTCTATCTAAATACTTTTTCTGAGAATTTTATGAATTTATGAAAATTCTAACGGAGTCGGTAGATAACTGATTCCGGGATTTTTAGTTTTAAAACTATAAAGTATTTCTTAAAAAGGATTTCACTATTAGTCTTCATATATTATTATTGATTTTTGGTGAAATTTACGAGTCGTTCCGAGATACTTGAATTTCGGACGATTTCGGTATTTCCCGAAATGTTTTCCGCATCCTCGACTTAAACCCAGGAACCTGTGTTTCCGATATTTTCATTTTTGGAGATCAAGAAAATATCTTCATTTTATAATTTCTTTTCCTTTTTCCTTTTTCCTTTTTCTTTCCTTCTTTCCTTCCACCAAATTCCCAAATATCTTCTCCTCCAAAATATCCAAAATTCCAACAAACTCCACACCCTTCCTCATTAATGCCTTCATTCTCTCTCTCTCCCATGGCCGGCCAAGTAGCCAAGGTGAGGGACACCCATCCCTTCTCCTATTTTGCAATAAACCCCCTCTCAAATTCTTTATTTACATCTCCTTTACAAAAATCAAATCCTATATAAACTTTCCTTTACAATTCTTTTCTCTTTTCTTCACTTCACCAAGAGTTTAGCCTTCACCATTTCCTTCTCCATCTCAAACCCTAACTCCAAACCACCTCAAGGCCTTCATCTCCTTCCTAAGCAACTACAACCCTTGGATTTGGATCGCATCTCACTTCGTCGGAAGCATCGCCAAGGACCTAGTTGGTGATATCATCGACAAACGATCCGTTCGAACTCGTATAAGCTTCACATAACCGTTCGAAGTGAGTATATCTACTCACCAAGACTTGTAAACCCCTTTGTATACATGTGTTGACAAATAATGTACACTTGTGCCATAAAAATCCTATTTTTAGATCATCAAGAACAACCACCAGAAAATCTGTTCTGTCACTGTTTTTCCCACGACTAGTCGACTTGACCTAGGGACTAGTCGACTAATCCACTTTAGTTGAAACTTAACCTTTTCTGATTTCACAGTTTTAGTCGACTAGACCAGATTTCCAGTCGACTAGAGACCCCTAGTCGACTACCCATTTCTCCCCAGTCGACTCCTGTTTTCCTGAAATAAAACATCAACTCTCTGTATCGCAGACTTAGTCGACTTAAGTATCCATTAGTCGACTAGTAGTTCCCTGTTAGTCGACTACCCTTACAACCCTAGTCGACTAACTTTTCCTGAAACAGAATTACAACTCTCTGGAACCCAGTTTTAGTCGACTCATCTAGACTGTTAGTCGACTTAAGACCCCTATTAGTCGACTAATCCTTCCACCTAGTCGACTAATTCTGAATGTCTGACTTAGTTGATTTCCTATTTGAATTTGGATTTTATCTTTGATACATGTGTAACATATTATTCCTGTTTATGCTTCATAACTGATATTACATGACATGTTACTTGATGGATCTCACCACTTGTTACTTCATGACTTGTTATTACATATTCTCGTTTCATGACTCGTTAAATAGTGAATATCACCTTTTATCATGCTATCTCTTAAACCAAGCATGATGCACTTGACTTTTGTATAAAATGGACCAACTTACACATGGGTCGGGGGAAACATGCGGATATCGATATGTGTTCGTGTTTACAGTGGCATTAGGTATATTGTACAATTATATTTCCGGTCTGACCTGAGGGCCTCCAGGGGACCGAGGGGAGTGCTTGCTCCCTCTTCCTGATACTGTCATGACAAAGGGCATACATAAGTCCCTCCTGATAGGCCTTGCGGCTGGTTCCGTCATCAAGCAACGGAACACCCTGGACCGTGGTCCCGGGCATGCACGGGACCCACTGTAAACATAGTTCGTCGATACAACCGCTGTTTCCAATAACAACCTTGCTTTACTAGGATATGGATCTATGTGCTCTGGGACGCTGGGTCACATAGTTAGATATCACAGTAAGACAAGTAATAATAATAAGACGTTAACTGTAGATTCATTGTATTAGGATTTTATCTCTTCATGCTTTTCATACTTATTAGTTGATATTCCTTATAATTGTTTCATCTTTCCTTATTCATGTCCCTTAGCCACTTGGCTATAGTTTGTTTATTGTTATATGTCTTGACTCCTTGGATTTGCACATTCAGATTCTGAAGCTTGGAACGAAGTGGAACCATCCACAGAGGACCAAGCTTATCTTAGTGAGCAGGCGGATTAGTTCCAGTCCCCTCGTGCCAGACTCCTCCTTTTTGACTCACGGGACCTCCATCCTACTCGTGAGCTTTTGTATACATATTGTATATTACTCTTTTGGACTTGGTTATGATGTAATACACATGTAATGTGTAATACTTTATGATATCCTGTGATAACTTTGTATGTGTATATCTTGAGTTGGCATATGTATGATTACCACGCTTTGTCGTACTCTGATCTTTATTGTACTTTTATGCTTAGCGTATATACGTGGGGGCAATTTATAACCTACGTATATACGTCGCAGTGACGTCCCCGTATCCGTGGAACCGGGGCGTTACAGGTTGGTATCAGAGCCTAGGCTCTCACACCTGAAGTACAATCGAGCGGCAAATTTTAATAATTTGCTGATGCCAACTACAATATACAAAGTTATTAAGTCCTTCTTGATTCCTTCCTTGATTCATTCCCTTATATCCTAAACTCCTTCCAATTGTTTTCAAATTCCAGTTTTCTATTCCTAACTCGGTATGGAGCGAAGGACGGGCCGTAACCACTCGGGGCAAGCATCGAATGGACCCACAGGGGAGAATGTGGATATTTTGAGGGTCATTCAGACCATGATGGAAAACCAGCAGCAGCAGACTGAACTCCTCAGGCAAGAATTGGCAGCACCGAAGGAACAGAGGCCGGGAAATGTATCGGACTTCAGACAGCTGCAACCAGCTATCTTCACGGGAGGCGAGAAACCATTGGATGCTGAACAATGGTTGACGGATACCACAGATCTACTGAATGCAGCCAGGGTACCAAAGGAGAACCAAGTTGAGGTCGCCAAGATTCAGTTGAAAGACATAGCTAGAACTTGGTGGCTCGCTGAAGAGGCTAGATTGGAGAAGCCTGTCACCTGGGACACGTTCTCCAAGAGTTTCTACAACAGATTCTTCCCTGCTACTGCTCAGAAAGATATGGAAGAGCAGTTTATCAGACTCCAGCAGTGGAACAAGTCCGTGGACGAGTATGCCGCGGAGTTTCTCAGACTCAGCCGCTTTGCTCCGTACATGGTGACGGATGAGGAGAAGCGGGCAAGCAGATTCCAGCAGGGCCTGCAGATGGACATACAGGTCTTCTTGATGCCCCAGCAACTGAAGACTTACTCAGAAGTTCTCACCATAGCTCGAGAGGTGGAGCGTGGGTTAGAGAAGAAGCAAGCCAACCAGATGAGGAACCAGGCCATGAAGAGGCCGTTTGTACCAATGGGAAGAGGAGGCCCATACAGAGCAGCAAAGGTTCAGATGAGGCAACCATTCAGACCAGCTCCTTACCAGATGGCTCGACCAGGTCCTATCTTCAACTTTTGCCAGAAACCAGGTCATTCTCAGCAGAATTGCCGTAGGGCAAATGGATGGTGTTTGGTGTGTGGATCTCGAGATCATTCCATTGAAGCTTGTCCACACAGGAGAATGGGTTTGCCAACCAAGCCTTGCCGGCACCTCAAGGACCGAATGGACAGAGGGCACTTCCAGGGCCACTTGGGCAGAGGAATCAGGGACCAGTGATGAGGAGAGCTCTTCCCCTTCCTCCACAGCATGTTGTTTCGCCCAGTCCAGAGAGGAGCCAGGACTGCAGCAGGGCGTGGTAGAGGTCAGGCTTACAATCTGACTGCAGAAGAGGCTGAGGCTTCAGAGGAGGTGATAACAGGTAACATCAGAGTTCATTCGAAACCTGTTCTCGCTCTCTTCGATTCAGGTGCATCCCATTGTTATATCTCAGACCATTTTGTGGCTTTGCATTCTATACCTGTTAGATCTTTAGACCACAAATGGGAGATTAGTACAGGGAATGGGGTAGTCATATCTTCTAGAGTCTGTACTGATTGTCCAGTAGAACTATGTGATAAGATCTTGGCCATAGATATGATCGTACTAGACACCAAAGGGTACGACGTAATCTTAGGCATGACCTGGCACAGTCAGTACCATGCAGTTATTGACTGTAGGGAGAAGAAGATTAATTTCAGGATCCCTTCAGCCGGAATTCCAATTTAGTGGAGAGGTGAAGTCTACCAGGGAAAGACTCGGATGACTACTTCGGAGGTTCAGAAGCAGAAGGTACCGGTGTGGGATGAATTCCCAGGAGTGTTTGCTGAGATCTCAGGACTGCCACCTGACAGGGTGATCGAGTTCTCCATTGACACAGTTCCAGGAGCAGCTCCTATATCTAAGGCTCCGTACAGGATGGCACCGACGGAGTTAGAAATTCTGAAGAAGCAACTGCAGGAATACTCAGACAAGGGATTGATTCGGCCGAGTACTTCACCATGGGGAGCTCCAGTATTATTGGCAAACAAGAAGGATGGTGGTAAGAGGCTTTGTATTGATTATAGAGAATTGAACAAAGTTACCATCAAGAACAAGTATCCCTTACCAAGGATTGATGATCTGTTTGATCAGCTTCATGGGGCCCGTGTATTCTCTAAATTAGATTTACAGTCGGGTTACCATCAGCTGAGGGTGAAGAAGGAAGATATTCCGAAGACGGCATTCAGGACCCGTTATGGTCACTATGAATTTCTAGTTATGCCTTTCGGAGTCACCAATGCCCCTGCAGTTTTCATGGATTTGATGAACCGAGTGTTCTCGCCCTATTTGGATCAGTTCGTTGTTGTTTTCATAGATGATATCTTGATCTATTCAAAGAATAGCAGGGAGCATGCAGAACACTTGAGGATTGTGTTGCAGACTCTCCAGCAGGAGCAGCTTCATGCCAAGAGGAGAAAGTGTGAGTTCTGGTTGGACAGCATAGCCTTCCTTGGACACATGGTTTCAGCAGAAGGAATTTCAGTTGATCCCAGCAAAATCCAGGCAGTGAGAGATTGGCCGATTCCGAGGACAGTGACTGAGATTAAGAGTTTTCTTGGACTAGCCGGATATTACAGACGCTTTGTCCAGGATTTCTCTAGGATTGCAGCCCCATTGACCAAGCTCACCAGGAAAGGAGAAAGGTACATATGGACAGAGGAGTGTACCGCAGCATTTGAGCAATTGAAGCAGAGGCTCATTTCAGCTCCAATCTTGAAGACTCCCTCAGGGAGAGGAGGGATGGTCATATTCAGTGATGCATCAGGAAAAGGCCTGGGATGTGTACTTATGCAACATGATCATGTTATAGCATATGCATCTAGGCAACTGAAGACTCATGAGCGGAATTACCCAACTCATGACTTGGAGCTAGCAGCTGTTATCTTTGCCTTGAAGATTTGGAGGCATTATCTTCTGGGAGATAAGGTGTTGATATATACAGACCACAAGAGCCTCAAGTATATTTTCTCACAGAAAGAGTTGAATATGAGGCAGAGGAGGTGGCTTGAACTGATGGCGGACTATGATATTGACTTGCAATATCATCCAGGCAAGGTCAATACAGTTCCAGATGCACTGAGCAGGATGCCAGAGAATAGAGTACTAGTCCAAATCACTCAGCAGAGGGAGTTGATTCAAGACTTCATCAGATTGGACTTACTGTTGGTTTTGGGAACTGAGAAGGCAGGACAGTTTATGACTTTGCAGATTCAGCCAACATTGATAGATGAGATCAAGGAAGCTCAGAAGGAAGATCCCAGATTACAAAATTCCGAGATCAGGTAGATGCTGGATTGAGGACTGACATCTGTATTCATCCAGATGGTGCTCTATATTTTGGTAGCAGACTTTGTGTTCCCCAAGGAGAAATTAGACAGAAGATTTTGGCAGAAGCACACAGTTCAGCATATTCCATCCACCCAGGGGGAAACAAGATGTATCAGGACTTGAAGAAGCAGTTTTGTGGAATGCTATGAAAAGGGAGATAGCCCAGTTTGTAGCCAAGTGCCTGGTGTGCCAGCAGATAAAGATAGAGCATCAGAGATCAGCTGGACTTCTACAACCCTTACCAATACCCGAATGGAAGTGGGAGCACATCACTATGGATTTTGTCACGGCATTACCTCGTAGTCCCAAGGGTAACAATGCTGTGTGGGTCATCATTGACCGTCTCACCAAGTCAGCTCACTTCATACCATTCAGGGTGGGACAGTCAACGGAGGTCTTGGCAGACAAGTACATGAAGGAGATAGTTCGTTTGCATGGAGTTCCAGTCAGTATTGTTTCAGATAGAGACACCAGATTCAGATCCCATTTCTGGGAGAGTCTCCAAGAAAGTTTGGGAACCCGTCTGAAATTCAGTACATCATATCATCCTCAGACAGACGGGCAATCTGAAAGGACTATCCAGATCCTTGAAGATATGCTAAGGGCCTGCATGATTGAGTTCAAGGGATCATGGGAAGACCATCTTCATTTGGCCGAATTTTCTTATAACAACAGTTATCAGGCAAGTATCAAGATGGTACCTTTTGAGGCACTGTATGGAAGAAAGTGCAGATCACCGATTTGTTGGATGAAGTCGGTGAGAGGAGACTTTTGGGACCAGAGATCCTGATTCAGACAACAGAGAAAGTCAGAGTCATCAGAGATCACCTCAGGGCAGCACAGAGTAGGCAGAAGAGTTGGGCAGATTCACAGAGAAGGCCATTGGAATTCCAGGCAGGAGATCATGTGTTCTTGAAGATATCACCTACCAAGGGAGTTATCCGGTTCGGTCTTCGTGGAAAGCTTAGTCCAAGATATATCGGCCCATTCGAGATTTTGGAGCGAGTGGGAGATGTGTCTTACAGATTGGCCTTACCTCCATCTTTGGACGGAGTGCACAATGTTTTCCACGTATCTCAGTTGAGGAAGTATGTCAAGGATGATAGTCATATTTTGGATCATTCCGAACTGGAACTGCAAGCCAGATTTATCATATCAGGAACAGCCGATGGCCATTCTGGACAGAAGTGTGAAGACACTGAAGAACAAGGCTATACCATTAGTGTTGGTGTCTTGGAACAGACATGCGCCAGGAGAGGCCACTTGGGAACGAGAGGACGTTATCCGTGAGCGCTATCCTCAACTTTTCACATCTTGAATGGTAAGACTCTTTCCTTCTATTCTTCTCTACCGTTATCTTCCATCTTATCCTTCTCTATCTGTTACTTTTCCTGTTACCTTTCACCTTATGAAATTTCGAGGACGAAATTTTTGTAAGGTGGATGGATTGTAATACCCCGTTTCCAGAATACGTACTTAGTTGCGTATTCAGCTTTTCGATCGTATTTTTCGATTTACTTCCTGTATTTGACCGATTCCAATTTCAAATATCATTTTCTAATATATTAGATTTTATATGATTTTCTAGATTTTTCCTGAATTAAAATGAATTTCTTCAAAACCGGTGTCGACCAGTGTCACTGATCGATTCCCGAATTTTTTATTTTCCAAACAGTTAGGAATTTCTAGAAAGTCCTTTAGGCTTTATTTCTTAGAATCCTGTTTTCTATCTAAATACTTTTTCTGAGAATTTTATGAATTTATGAAAATTCTAACGGAGTTGGTAGATAACTGATTCCGGGATTTTTAGTTTTAAAACTATAAAGTATTTCTTAAAAAGGATTTCACTATTAGTCTTCATATATTATTATTGATTTTTGGTGAAATTTACGAGTCGTTCCGAGATACTTGAATTTCGGACGATTTCGGTATTTCCCGAAATGTTTTCCGCATCCTCGACTTAAACCCAGGAACCTGTGTTTCCGATATTTTCATTTTTGGAGATCAAGAAAATATCTTCATTTTATAATTTCTTTTCCTTTTTCCTTTTTCCTTTTTCTTTCCTTCTTTCCTTCCACCAATTCCAAAATATCTTCTCCTCCAAAATATCCAAAATTCCAACAAACTCCACACCCTTCCTCATTAATGCCTTCATTCTCTCTCTCTCCCATGGCCGGCCAAGTGGCCAAGGTGAGGGACACCCATCCCTTCTCCTATTTTGCAATAAACCCCCTCTCAAATTCTTTATTTACATCTCCTTTACAAAAATCAAATCCTATATAAACTTTCCTTTACAATTCTTTTCTCTTTTCTTCACTTCACCAAGAGTTTAGCCTTCACCATTTCCTTCTCCATCTCAAACCCTAACTCCAACCACCTCAAGGCCTTCATCTCCTTCCTAAGCAACTACAACCCTTGGATTTGGATCGCATCTCACTTCGTCGGAAGCATCGCCAAGGACCTAGTTGGTGATATCATCGACAAACGATCCGTTCGAACTCGTATAAGCTTCACATAACCGTTCGAAGTGAGTATATCTACTCACCAAGACTTGTAACCCCTTTGTATACATGTGTTGACAAATAATGTACACTTGTGCCATAAAAATCCTATTTTTAGATCATCAAGAACAACCACCAGAAAATCTGTTCTGTCACTGTTTTTCCCACGACTAGTCGACTTGACCTAGGGACTAGTCGACTAATCCACTTTAGTTGAAACTTAATCTTTTCTGATTTCACAGTTTTAGTCGACTAGACCAGATTTCCAGTCGACTAGAGACCCCTAGTCGACTACCCATTTCTCCCCAGTCGACTCCTGTTTTCCTGAAATAAAACATCAACTCTCTGTATCGCAGGACTTAGTCGACTTAAGTATCCATTAGTCGACTAGTAGTTCCCTGTTAGTCGACTACCCTTACAACCCTAGTCGACTAACTTTTCCTGAAACAGAATTACAACTCTCTGGAACCCAGTTTTAGTCGACTCATCTAGACTGTTAGTCGACTTAAGACCCCTATTAGTCGACTAATCCTTCCACCTAGTCGACTAATTCTGAATGTCTGACTTAGTTGATTTCCTATTTGAATTTGGATTTTATCTTTGATACATGTGTAACATATTATTCCTGTTTATGCTTCATAACTGATATTACATGACATGTTACTTGATGGATCTCACCACTTGTTACTTCATGACTTGTTATTACATATTCTCGTTTCATGACTCGTTAAATAGTGAATATCACCTTTTATCATGCTATCTCTTAAACCAAGCATGATGCACTTGACTTTTGTATAAAATGGACCAACTTACACATGGGTCGGGGGAAACATGCGGATATCGATATGTGTTCGTGTTTACAGTGGCATTAGGTATATTGTACAATTATATTTCCGGTCTGACCTGAGGGCCTCCAGGGGACCGAGGGGAGTGCTTGCTCCCTCTTCCTGATACTGTCATGACAAAGGGCATACATAAGTCCCTCCTGATAGGGCTTGCGGCTGGTTCCGTCATCAAGCAACGGAACACCCTGGACCGTGGGTCCCGGGCATGCACGGGACCCACTGTAAACATAGTTCGTCGATACAACCGCTGTTTCCAATAACAACCTTGCTTTACTAGGATATGGATCTATGTGCTCTGGGACGCTGGGTCACATAGTTAGATATCACAGTAAGACAAGTAATAATAATAAGACGTTAACTGTAGATTCATTGTATTAGGATTTTATCTCTTCATGCTTTTCATACTTATTAGTTGATATTCCTATATTGTTTCATCTTTCCTTATTCATGTCCCTTAGCCACTTGGCTATAGTTTGTTTATTGTTATATGTCTTGACTCCTTGAATTTGCACATTCAGATTCTGAAGCTTGGAACGAAGTGGAACCATCCACAGAGGACCAAGCTTACCTTAGTGAGCAGGCGGATTAGTTCCAGTCCCCTCGTGCCAGACTCCTCCTTTTTGACTCACGGGACCTCCATCCTACTCGTGAGCCTTTTGTATACATATTGTATATTACTCTTTTGGACTTGGTTATGATGTAATACACATGTAATGTGTAATACTTTATGATATCCTGTGATAACTTTGTATGTGTATATCTTGAGTTGGCATATGTATGATTACCACGCTTTGTCGTACTCTGATCTTTATTGTACTTTTATGCTTAGCGTATATACGTGGGGGCAATTTATAACCTACGTATATACGTCGCAGTGACGTCCCCGTATCCGTGGAACCGGGGCGTTACACATAATTATATGCTTGGCTTGTTTGTGTGTGCCTCACTTGTGCTTAACCACGAGAGCTTCATATAGCGCCTCAACTCTATTCAGAGGATCAAGAGGAGTAAGTCCAGGGCCCTTCACCAGGAATTTCGGCTACACTCTTTGGTTGCATTAAGTGTAGTTTGCAATTAAGTTTTAATTTTCGCATTTAGTTCATTAGATTAGTCGTACACCTATTCACCCCCCTCTAGGTGTACCTTTAAAAGTGGGTAAATTACCACAAGAATATATCGATAAGTAAAGATATGTGTCCTTTGCATGCTAGGTGATTGCCTGAAATTACATTTCACGAATTATTTTAACAATTATACCAGCCAACATGACGGGGTTCAAAGGTGCTAAGAAAACATAAAATAAAACATGGAAAGTAGAAACACATCAAAGGTTTTGACATATGGAATGAGAATCAGATACAAAACTTCTCACGATAACAACTAAAAAGAGGTTCAGTGCTGAAGAAACTGCATTTTGAAATTTTCCCACTGCCACAATCATGAGTTATAATATGACATGTTACTAACTACAAAAGAAAAACAATTTGACTGACTATATTATAGAGACCTAAAACTCAAGTAATAATGTACAGAAAAATAATAACAGAAGACGAAGGAGGGTTAACTGATCTCTTCACTTAAAGATAAACCAATCAAAAAACTTAGTTAAAATAATAACAATATGTATTGTCGATAAAATAACTCATTTGTCTTAGTTTAAAATAATAACAATATGCAGTTCAAATAATGTGATAATAAAACGCCATTACTTTCTTAAAAAAAAATAACAATTTAACATCAAAATTTAATGTGACAATAAGCAACTCTAACATTCTGATACTTTGAAGAGTGAGTCTATAAATTCAAACTAATACAAGTAGACAATAATTATCATAATTAGTTAAACAATATGATTTTGATTTTATCCATGACCATGTAAGTTAGCACCCAGGTACGACATATGAAGTGTATAAAAATAATTTACAGTTATTTTGTGCCACAAATTTAACAATGAAAGCCAAGCATGATCCAAAACATATTGTTAAATCCAAAAAAATAATTATTGTAAGAATATTATTTTTCAGACCAAACAAAACTAAGAAAGTAATTTGAATGAAAATTAATTAATAGAAAAAACCTGATTTGTCTTTCTAGATTGTTGAAAATTTTATCCCTATTTTTTTTAAATTAAAGCATGCAAAATTAATACTTAGCACAAATCAAATTAAATGTGTATCAATTACTAAAAGTGCAACAAAATTAAAATAAAGATTAAGATTGCTGGCCTGTGATTGAAAGTACACGTAAAGGGGGGTGAATATGTGTACGTCTAATCTATGAACAATAATCGAAAATTAGAACTTAATTGCAACACACTTAGTGTAACCAAAGAGTGTAGCCGAATTCCCGTGAAGGGCTCTAGACTAACTCCTCTTGATTCCTCTGAATAGAGTTGAGGTGCTATATGGAACTCTCTTGGTTAAACACAAGTATGGCACACACAAACAAACACAAGCATGTATATGATATGACTGAAATCACCTAGAGGGGTGAATAGGTGATGACTAATCTAATGGTCAATTAATGCGGAATTAAAAACTTATTTAATGCAAACTAAAAACTTCTTGAACTAAATACCACGTATAACACAAGAGTGTAGCCGGATTCCCCCGTGAAGGGCTCTGGACTAACTCCTCAAGATTCTCTAAATAAGAGTTGAGGTGCCGCCCGTTGGCTCTCTTGGTTGAATACAAGTGTTAGCAAACAATCCCCAAGCATATAACAATTAAGCACACAATATATCAAGCATATAAAGATAAAGACAATATTAGCATGCAGATATAAAGACAAGTTAGAGATAGAGAGAGCAATCGCAAACATGGGAGATTTGTTCCGAGGTTCGAGCACACTTGCTCTACGTCCCCGCCTTCAACACTTGACGTATTTTCACTATAAACTGATCCCACCAGATCACTCGGTGCCGCAACACCTACAAGGCGAGTTCACACTTGAACTCCTTGGACTCTCTAGTCCCTTTACTCGTCCCTGCAAGAACACACCGCAAGCTCACTAGCTCGCCGAGGCCGCACCTCAAACAAAGAGTTCACACACGAACTCGAAACACCGCGAACCCGCTGTAGGCGTCTAAAAATGACTAACAGACCAGCCATTAAGGAAGCAGAGTCCTCAAGCTCTAGACGCGAGAAATCGATGCTCGCGTCTCAGCATTAGACGCGTTGGCTCTACAACCCGCGTCACAACGTTCAGACGCGGCGGCCCGAAGCCCGTGTCTCAGCATCAAGGCGCGTCGGCCCGAAGCCCGCGTCTCAGCATCAAGGCGCATCGGCCCGACGCCCTCGCCTCAGCATCCAGACGTGAAGGCCCGAAGCCCGCGTCTCAAACCTCAAGGCGCGTTTGGCTCGACGCCCGGCGTCTCAAACTTCAAGGCGCGTTTGGCTCGACGCCCGCGTCTCAGTTGCAACTGCCCTGATTGCAGGCCAGTCACCGCGCATGTAGCGGGTAGTGGCCCCTCATTCGGGAGCGTTTTCAAGGAGGCAAACCTTCACCCCCTGAGATCCCTATAAATAGCCTTGTTTGCTATGGAAGAGGAGCGGAGTTTTGGAGAGACACACAGGATAGAGGCTGAGAGGATCGAAGCTTGGCAGAAGATCAGAGTTTTGAAGAGAGAGAGCTTTGGGATAGGGCATCATCAAAATCGATCGAATCCAGGCAGGAGGATCATCAAGAGAGAAGCACGACTCTTCAGCGAGCTTACTGAGTACTAGCCGCTCTTCGCCTACCTCCTCTTTGAGAGTTTTGGTAGACGTAGCTGAGTTACTCTTTCTACCGACCGAAGAGACGACCCCCGACGGTCCAGGACGGTCATCCGGTCAACGGAGAACAAGATTCACTCTCCATCGCCACACGAAGAACCCAGCTTTAAACAAAGGGAAGATTCGACATCCTCCCTCCCTTGTAACTGGAAAAGAGGGAAGAGTAGTTCTTTTTGGTTGTAATCGTTTCGCTTGATCAAGGAAATCTTTTACAGCTAAAACACTTTCTCAGACCACCAAAGTTTTCCGCCCCTACAAGAGATGGCGACTCCGCTGGGGACTACCTTCGTTACTGACGAGCGCACCGTGGTGCAAGATGACGTTCTCCGTAAGGGGAAAATGGTCGAATCCCTCGTCGTCGAGTTCGACCAGAGGCGAAGTATGAAGAGTTCCTCTCTTCTGGCTCCAAGAGCCCAAAGACCCGCGTCTGCCGCAGGGTCCTCAAGTGGACAGCCCCCTGAAGCCCAATCTGAGGCTCTGTCGGGTGCTCCTGCTGCCCACTGTGCCAAGTTTGGTTCACGCGCCAACGCCTCTCCGAAGGCCCGCGTAAACCTCAGACACCTCTACTGCTCAAACCGCGTCGCGCAGAGCACACGCGCCAACTCCTCTCTGAAGGCCCCGCGTGGTCCCTGGCACATCTACTAGTGCGATCGACCGTGTCGCACAGAACGCCCGCGTCAGCGTCTCTCAGGAGACCCGCGTGGCAAACACCCCGTGGTTCTACAAACCAGGAAGTTGTTGGCTTCTCTCTTCCCTCCACGGCGCAATCGGAATGCCGAGCGTCGACAGAGAAGACGCGCGTCAATCACACTGACTCGGTCGGAACCGTTGGTTTTTCTGACTGGGGTTGAACGCAGCGTACGATCCGATGCCTTGCCCGCACCTCGTCCAGTGCGAGAGGTCCGTGTTTGGCGACCCAAACGCGAGACTCCCCAATTGAGCCCTCTAAAGACGAACTTGCCAAACGCCGAAGCGAAGCTTCTGCGTCTTGTCAAACGCAGGAAGCACGCGCCCATAGGCGTGGGGCCCAGCAGCCCACTCTCTCCCAAGTCTCTCTGCTCCAACGCAGCAGACAGCAACCGCGAAAGTCGCGTCTCATATCAACAGAGACGCCAGACGCGCGCGGACGCAGCCGCGAGCAACAGCCGCGTTCTTGAAACCTGTGTCCAGGCTGAACAGCACATTGACTGTCTCCCGTCGTCGACGTTGCGAGACCAGTCTCTTTAATCCCCCTCCCACAGATTTGAGGGATATTTGACAAGGAAGAGGAGTGCCAATCAGACCACTTCTCCATGCTGCTGTCAACAGGCTCATCCAGATGCTCTCTGGATGGCCATTGCGAGTCAGGCGTGCACCAGCCGTCTTTAATTAGACAGCTGACCCTGATTCCCCCATCAGCCAAGAGAAGACGCTCC